>RJWJ010004476.1:0-76377 GCA_004363605.1 Indri indri
ATAAATGAGTGGCAGCTTTGCTCCTGGTCACCACAACCCTGCTCTTTAGGAATTGGATCTAAAAATCTGCAAGATGAAATGTATTTGCCAGGAGTGGCAGCCGACCGCAGTGCAACTCTTGATGTAACTCCGACTGCCTGCTTCATGCTCAGAGAGGAGAGTCAGGGAAAATAAATGTGAAAATGGTACCTAAGCAAGTGAAGAGTGTACTGCAGCTTCTTCAAAAGTCAATTCCTTATTTATGTAGCAAGACACTTATAGCATGTTTTTCTGCAAAGTTCCATTAGCAACAGTATGTTTTTATGTCTACATTAAGGGAAGATCTGCATTATATCACTTTCTTTTACTGACTTTTAACATTAAGGAATCAGATATGAGTACTGTATAATTGCTCTGTTCGGTTGCAACATCGAACTGGTAACTGTTGCTGACAGATTAACTGAGGGGGAAAAGACAGGAGTAGAAGTGGGCTTGATCAAGTCAATTTCTCAGAGCCTCAGTTTCTTTTCTGCAAAATGAGATAATTAAATAGATGACTTCTGGGATTTTTCCACTTCTCACAGTATACATTTCCTTTGCTCTTATAGAACTCACATTTTAGTGGGAGGTACAGGCAACAAAACAGACAATTACAACATAAATGCTAAAATAGGGAAACCATATAATGTTACAAAAGTAAATAAGAAAAACAGCAATCTGGATTTAGAGAGTCAGGGTCACACTATATTAAAAACCCTGTGAATAAGATTTCAATTTTTAAAAAGTTCTCCCTTTAAAAAGATTTTAATGCTATTGGACTAGGAGTAAAATGCTGCGGTTGTAAGACATTGAGAGAAGATTGAATTTAATGCAATGATAATTGCTCTATTATGATTCCCAGAATAATACCCTTGGGGTTTAATAGTCATCTATGGAATGATGTAATAATGTATAATCTGAAAACTGCCTCATGGGAAAATGCTAAAAGCCAATAGTATTATTGTTTTGAATACCATATGTAGTACTCTAACTCACTTAATTCTTGTTTTTGTTTGTTTTGTTTTGTTACCTTGTTATTAGTTATCTGTTATGATAAGAATATTTTTTCTTCCTTATTACATATAGCATCCTAATAAATTTTAACTGGAATATTATTTCTCTTTTGTGTAAGTGATCAATATATGTACTTCTCTTTTTGAGAGCTAAATAATTCATATATTAATTTAATATCTCTGGGGTTTTTTTTTCTAGCCACAGTCAGAGTGGAAGTGGAGGTAAGCCACACACTTTTTTGATTACTTTTTGTATGGATACATAATATTTATGCATATTTATGAAGGTATATCTGTAGTATTTTGTTACGTGCATAGAACGTGTCATGATCAAGTCTGTGTATTCAGGATATTCATCACCATGAACATTTATCATTTCTATGTGTTGAGAACATTTCTAGTCCTCACTCTGGCTATTTTTAAATGTGCAATACATTATTGTTAACTATAGTCACCCTACTCTACAATTGAGCATTAGAACTTATTCCTTCTAACTGTATGTTTGTACCCATTAACCAACCTCTCTTCCTCTTCCCCCACCCTGCCCAACACACACACCTTTCCCATCCTCCAGGATCTGTCATTCTCCTCGCTACCTTCATGAGACCAACTTTTTCAGCTCCCACACATGCAACATTTGTCTTTCTGTGTCTGGCTTATTTCACTTAACATAACTACCACCAATTTCATCCATGTTGCTGCAAATGACATGATTTCATCCTTTTTTATGGCCAAACACTATTATATTGTACAAATAGATCACACTTTTTAATCCATTCATCTGTTGGTGGACACTTAAGTTGATTCCTATCTTTGCTGTTGTGAATACCGCTGCAATAAACATGGGAGTCCATGTATCGTTTTGATATACTGATTTCCTTTCCTTTGGATAAATACCCTCAGTAGCAGGATTTCTGAATTGTACAGTAGTTCTATTTTTTAGTTTTTTGAGAAATCTCCATACTGTTTTCCATAATGACTGTACTAATTTACATTCCCACCAACAGCGTATGAGAGTTCCCTTTGCTCTGCATCCTCACCAGCATCTATTATTTTTTGTCTTTTTGATAATAGCCATTCTAACTGGGGTAAGATGATATCTCATTGTGGTTTTGATTTGCATTTCCCTGATGATTCGTGAGGTTGAGCTTTTGATTTGCATTTCCCTGATGATTCGTGAGGTTGAGCATTTTTTCGTACACCTGTTGGCCATTTGCATGTCTTCTTTTGAGAAATGTCTATTCAGATCCTTTGCCCACTTGTTAGTTTTTGTCTCTGGGTTTTTGTTTTGGGGGATTGTTTGTTTGTTTTTGTTTTTTTGGTTTTTTGGAGGCTTTTTTGCTGTTGAGTTCCTTGTATATTCTGGATATTAGTCCTTTGTTAAATGAATAGTTTGCAAATATTTTCTCTCATTCAAGAGGTTGTCTTGCTGTTGGTTGTTTCTCTTGTTGTTCAGGAGCTATTTAGTTTAATATAGTCCCATTTTTATTTTTGGTTTTGCCTGTGTTTTTGGGGTCTCGGACATAAAATTTTTGCCTAGACCAATGTCCTGGAGTGTTTCCTCTATGTTATTTTCTAATAGTTTTATAGTTTCAGGTCTTACATTTAAGTCTTTAATCCATTTTAAGTTGATTTTTGTACATGGTGAGAGATAGAGGTCTCATTTCATTCCTGTACATATGGAAATCCACTTTTCCCAGCACCATTTATTGAAGAGAACATCCTTTTCCCAAAGTATGTTCTTGGTGCCTTTGTCAAAAATCAGTATGCTGTAAAATTGTGGGTTTATTTCTGGGTTCTCTATTCTTTTCTGTTGGCCTATGTGTCTGTTTTTGTACCAATACCGTGCTGTTTTGGTTACTGTAGCCTCGTAATATATTTTGAAGTCAAGTAGTATGATGTCTCCAGCTTTGTTCTTTTTGCTCAGGATTGCTTTGGCTATTTCGGCTCTTTTTGGGTTCCATATGAATTTTAGGATTTTTTTTTATTTCTGTGAAAAACATTGATATTTTTATAGGGATTGCATTGAATCTATTATATAAATTGCTTTGGGTAGTATGGTCATTTTAACAATATTAATTCTTCCAATCCATGACCATAACAAGCCATACATTTTTATCAGTAGTTTCTCCATGGGTCTTCAATATTTTTGTGTATATTAATGACAAAATGCTTTAACCTGCAGAATAATAAAAGAGATTTTTTTTTTTTTGAGACAGAGTCTTGCTATGTTACCCAGGCTAGAATGCTGTGGCATCAGCCTAGCTCACAGCAACCTCAAACTCCTGGACTCAAGCGATCCTCCTGCCTTAACCTCCCGAGTAGCTGGGACTAAAAGTGCACACCATAATAACCAGCTAATTTTTATATTTTCAGTTGCCTGGATAATTTTTTTTTCTATTTTTTAGTAGAGATGGGGTCTCATTCTTGCTCAGGCTGGTCTCAAACTCCTAAGCTCAAGCGATCCTCCCGCCTCGGCCTCCCAGAGTGCTAGGATTACAGGCATGAGCCACCACGCCTAACCTAAGAGAGATCTTAATGTGGTCTAAAGAACACTAACCTGGGACCAGTGAAGTGGATTCTAGACCTGCCCACCAAGAGACTCTGAACAACTCAGTTCTTTCTTCCAAGTTTACGATGGATCTTAGGGTGATCTCACAGCAATTTGCCCAATAAGGTCTCGATTTATGCCAATTGTCTGAGCACAGTTAATAACAGCATCCCCCTTCACTTTCCAAAGTATCTTTGTTTGGACAATAACTTATATGGTCTCTTTGACTATGGCCCTAAAGACCCCTATATTTCCCAGCAACAAAATAAGGGATTTGAACTAATACCTTGCAAGGCTAAAATTCTCACACTAAAACTCAAATTTCAAATTCATTGTACATATTTCTGCACACAGAAGGTACTCAGTAAAAATTTGCTAAATAAATATCTGTCAAACAGCAAGGTTTCTGAGGAGTATATGATAACAAATGGAACAAGAGTGTAACTTAAAAAAATACGTATTAAAAAGGTTACCTTTCATTTCTTTCTTTGTTTTAAGCACCATTAATGTTTACAAAGTCACCTTTCATTTCATTTCATTCCATCTTCATTTATATCTTGATCAGTATCTTTTTCTGAATGTCTCCTCAACTAGATTTTTTATCACCTCCTCACTTCTCTTTTTCCACAATAAATATTTAACTCTATCCATATTCAATTTTACTTTTTCTCATGTTTATTCTTCCCCATTCCTTTCAACTCAAGTCCACCGTACCTCTTATCACTTCTCACTTCTTATTGTAATTTTAGCCCTAAGAATTCCTTATACAATGATCAGCAAAGCAATAATTATATTAGAGTGGGAATATAAAGATTTTTTACTTAAATGGTTAGTATAAAGAAAGGCAGTTTCTGCAGTTAAATAAGGAAGATTTGTTATTAAAATCTGTGACCATTACATGGCCAAATTATGAAATTAACAGAAGATTTTCCCCCTGTTCCAAATGAAGGGATGTTCCCACCACCACCAGATGATGACATTTATGATGGGATTGAAGAGGAAGATGCTAATGATGGGTAAGAACAATCAGTGAATTGCTTTTTGCACATTATTGTATATGCTGAAACCTAATTTTGATTTCCAATTAGGACAAAAGCAGAAAATAGTGTTCTTTATTACATCACTCCAAATTATTTGGGTATTTAATTAACAGCAACAGCAAACTGGGAAGGGTAATTGCACTACACTTAAATGAAAGGGTAGATTGGAAGAATCTCAACGACTATGGCAAAAGAAGTGAAATGAAAAAGGGATAAATTACAGGTGTTCTGGATGTTTTTTCAAACCTTTCCCAATCATTTATTAATCAGTCAATAATTTACTTTTATAATAATCTCTGGAGAGTTTATCAGTTGCACAATTATTCCTTGTATAATAACATAATTATCAGGCAACCCAAATAAATTGAGACCATATGCTATCATGGCAGAACCAGTACTGAATACTTAATCCTTTAGTTTAATAATAAATATCTTTATATTTATTATTATATTTAATAATAATTTATAAAAATAAAAATACTTTAGGTTAATAATAAAATAAATTTTGTTTCCATTTTTAAAAGGCATATTTAAAAATTTTAAATCTATTATTTAATTTTAATCATAAATAAAACTAAATTAATGTTTAAAATTTAATCCTAACTAACTTAACTTCAAATTTTAAGAACCAAGAGGACTCTCTCTTAATAGAAAAAAATGATTAGCCTTGTAGTAGCAGTATTCAAACACCATGATCTGTAAGCATAATAGCATCATCTTGTTGAAAACGATGTGTTGTTTACTGACTGAATGATCAATGCAGTGTAAATATAAAGAATCTGAATGTCCATGCCATGTCTTCACATACCACTAATTATTACATTATGATCAATGCCTGCATGCTCCCAAGCTCCACACTACAGGTTGAAGAGAAGAGTAACACGTGGTCCTGGGGGATTTTGAAGATGTTAAAGGGGAAAGATGACAAAAAGAAAAGTATACGAGAGAAATCTAAAGTCTCTGAGTCAGACAGTAACGAAGGTTCATCGTAAGAATCAACCAACTAAATCCAGTGCACAATAACTACACTAATATTTATTTAATGAAATGCTACTAATATTCAATAATCAATAACCAAATTCTGATAGGCTTAAACCATCTTAATGTTATTTTCCATTAATCATCTTAGCCTCATTTATGGTGTCATCCTTTAAACTCATGCATTACGTAGAGGGGCCCAAGTATCCAAAACTATTATGTAGTTCAAAGATATATTTCACTTTTCCCACAAACGTGCACAAAAAGCCCCTTACACACAAGTGCACACACACCTTCTCACACTCATACACAAACACTCACGTACTCCATTTAGTAGGATTTTTTTAACTGTACTATTTCATTTAAAAGCTCACAATTCCAATGCCACATTTTACTATACAATGTTCTATATTGACTACTCTTAAAAATATACATTCTCTTTTAAAAAATTAATTTGCTAGAAATGAAGGACATGATTTGGAATTTCTTTTCTCTAAATACAGTATTTAAAATCTTTGTAACTCTGTTCCATAATAATGACATATTAATGCTATTTGAATTATATTTCTCCTATTGAAATTATTCTAAATATCTTGAGTTTGTCTAAATAAAAACCAAGCCAAAATTTTTCTTTTTCCATCCCCAAAATAAGCCTGTAGTATAAATTCCATACATATGAATTTAAGAATCTTAATCATGTTTCCTGGTAAAAGAAAGTCTTTCTCTTTTATGTATACCTAATGAATTCACCACATTTAACTAAAGACTTTGTAAGATATTAATTCTATATAGCATTCCTAATTTTAAACCCTTTTGTGAAACACCAAAACAATAGTACAATGAACAGTAGAACTGAAATTTTAAGAAAACGTGAGAAGTCCTCTCTTGAGCAGTATTACACAAATATAATCCTTACTTTAAAATAAGAGAGTATTTTTCCTGCTTCAATTACACACCATTCAATTCTGATTTTGAATCATTCGAATTCATGATCCCTCACATTCTGCTTTAACCATTGATTCCTGTCCTATACACCATTCTTTGAATGGGGGGAGGGAGGGGCAGTGTGTGTGTATGTGTGTGTGTGGGGGGGGGGGCGCATATTTAGAAGTCATAGTTCAGAAAAATAATAAAAGCACAGGTCTTTTTTTGTTGCAACTAAATGCCACCTAATCCTGATATCAGATCACTTCTATTAATAAGCTTTCACTCTCTAGTTTAAGTGGATATTCCTCTCATGCACCATTCTCCTGGGGGTATATATGTACGTATTGGGGAAACGTGGTATTCCTTTGGCCTCTATTGATTTTGACTTTGCGTTTTTACTCTGTAATTCAACTAACCAGTTTTGTCCAGAGATATGTATGTCACAATGACTTAAAAATACTGAGTCCATTAAATTTACTCTGGTTTGATACTCAGAGTAAATTTTCTATGTAATGATGTTCTATGTAAACCTCAGAACAAATCTGAAAACATTGGTCTAATGTCTGTGGGTAAAATAAACCAATTGAGTGTCTTTCTTGACTGTTGACATTTTGGGCCAATTTGGGGTTCAAAAACAGTCTTACTAAATTCCAAATTGATGGACAGAAACTTGACTTTAGTGGAGAAATGGAGGATGAGAAAGGAATGTGATGGTCAACAGATTAATTAACTTTTATATTCCTCTGGGCTATTGGCTGTTCATACCTCTCCTATATAATCAATTTTCAATATTCATATTAGTCTGATTATAATTATGTTCTCATTTTTTTCCAGTTTCCCTTCTCCCCCTAAACAATTGAGTAAGTAATAAAAGCTAATTGTATATTCTATATCTTTATTTCTTACAAATGTGGTAGAGGGAAAGTATTGGATATAGTAACAATGTCAGCGTTAATGTCTTGACTCTGCAAATAAAAAGTATGTAACCTTGGGCAAGTAACTTCACCTGAGTGGCCACCATAGAATAAAATAGCTCAAGAATAAAATAGCAGGATGAGAAAAATTAAAAATATTGATGGCTTTTGGGCTGGGTGCGGTGGCTCACGCCTGTAATCCTAGCACTCTGGGAGGCCGAGGCGGGTGGATCGCTCAAGGTCAGGAGTTTGAGACCAGCCTGAGCAAGAGCGAGACCCCGTCTCTACTGAAAATAGAAAGAAATTATCTGGACAACTAAATATATAAATATAGAAAAAATTAGCTGGGCATGGTGGCGCATGCCTGTAGTCCCAGCTACTTGGGAGGCTGAGGCAGGAGGATCGCTTGAGCCCAGGAGTTTGAGGTTGCTATGAGCTAGGCTGAAGCCATGGCACTCCAGCCCAGGCAACAGAGCCAGACTCTGTCTCAAAAAAAAAAAAAAAAAAGTATATATATATATACTTTTGAAAGTATATATATATAGTTTTCAAACTGTTCTTCCAGGAACTGCTGTGGAGTTAGGGATAAGTGGGAAGAGAGAAGCACCCACAAGCGCTATGTCCCCTCACCCCAATTCAGTCCAAGCTTAATATATGGGACTTCTGTGTAAATATATCTAAAAACATGCCAATTGTGTGCCAATAAGGCCCATTTAAATCTAATTTTTTTGATTTTTTAAAATGTATGATTAATATTGTACTTGGAAATTTTTTAATGTAACACAGTTTCTTCCTTGTACGATTTCAATTATTTTTTATCCCTGATGAGACACATCTTTAAAAGATTTTTTAAAAATTTACTTTGAAAAAAATGCAATGTTTCATAAGAGTATTCAGGTGCTTTCAAAAGTTTATTTACTTAAAAATAAATTAAAAGAGCAAGCCAACAAACAGAGATAATCTATTCTTCCAAACGTTTTATCTGACATTAGAACTTTCAGTTATCAATTTGAAAATAGGTAAAGGACTAACTCAATTTGATCAGTACCTGATGATATGCTTATATTCTAATTTATAATATTCAAAAAGTATTCAAAAAACTTTGTTCCACAAAAAGTAGTTATAAAATGGAACAAATGTAATCAATCCAATAAGAAATGTGTTTCTTGTTTTAATTTTTTTGTTCTGAAGTGTGTTTTAAGTGCATGTGTATGGAGCAGAATTTTTTTACTCTCTGGAAACCAATGATATTTTTCAAAGTATTTATTATGGCTTTTCCATGTAGTTGAGCATGTTTTATGTTGTGAAATTAATTAACCCGAATTCTCTCTCTCTCTCTCTCTCTCACACACACACACAGATATATATCTGTATCTCTAGATAGAGAGAGAGAGAGAAACATTTAAAGCAAATCAATTCTTTGCCCTACCAGAGAGAGCATTTCATCTTTTTACGGTAATCATTCCTTAAAATATTTGCAATTTCTTCAGTTCATATATTCAGCTTAATTTGCTGTGGAGCAACTGAACAGGTGCAGAGAGGAAACATTCTTCCTGACTTTATTAACAAGATGTCTAGAAGGAAGAAAAATATCTACAGATTGGAAAAGCCATTGAACCCAATCAAGGTCATGGCAGCTTTTCTGCCAATACAGTTTCTCAACACCTGCTGGTATCAGAAGTATCTTATTAAGAGAAATACTCTTTCCATTTGAAGGTGACGCCATTTCTCCTATCACTGCAAAGTAAAATGTTAATGAGGAACAGATCAGTGAGAGAAGGAAGGAAGGGCGGGATAGACGGAGGAAGGGACATTTAAATAAAATGATATACATTACCAAAGCACCCAAAATCCCATAAGAATCTTGATTTCAATCTCCACTTCGTCCTGACAATGGTCAGTAATGTTGATTTGTTTGTCAGCAATTTGCTACTCCTTCCATTCATCACACCTGTAGATCTTCAAATAATCACAGTCACTGTTCCACGGGTTTTTTTTCCTTCCAGATAACAGTAGTTACAATTATGGTCACTGGTTTTTTGAGGAAAATTTAACAGATGCATCCAGGGAGATAAGAACCTCACCCCTTTAAGGAACAGACAGTGCTTTCAGGAGAAGCGTACCCAGAAACCAAGAAAATTTCTTTTATTCCCCCTGAAGTAATCTTTATATTAAAAACATCATTGACAGAGCAGTGGCTCATGCCTATAATCCTAGAACTCTGGGAGGCCAAGGTGTGGGAGGATTGCTTGAGCTCAGGAGTTTGAGACCAGCTTGGGCAAGAGTGAGACCCTGTCTGTATAAAAAATGGAAAGATTAACCGGGCGTGGTAACACATACCTGTGGTCCCAGCTTTTGGGGAGGCTGAGGCAGGAGGATCGCCTGAGCCCAGGAGTTTGAGGTTGCAGTGATTTATGATCATGCCACTGCACTCTAGCCACAATGACAGAGCAAGACTCTCCCGAAAAAATATATACATATCAAACAAAAGAAAATTCTTGAATGCTCATACCACAATTTAAACTAACAATATTTCAACCATTGATATTCTGTGTTTCATTAGACATGGGAGATGAAGTTTACGATGATGTGGATACCTCTGATTTCCCTGCTCCGCCAGCAGAGATGAGGTAATTAAAACGCTTTAATTACAATGAAGTAATGAAAATTAGACTGCCCACGAAAATTCAACTGAAATGAAAATGCATGGGGGTGCGTGTCTACTGTGTGCAGTTATGTTTGCTGTGTCCTCTCTAAAGCTGTGCTTCTTTCTGATCCCAGCTCTAACCCCTCTGCTGGGTTTGTGAGTGGACAGCACTAATCCTCCTACCTTTCCCCTAAACCCTCCTCCTCCGCCCCCCCCCCCCCCCCCCTTCCCCCCCCCCCCCCCCCCCCCCCCCCCCCCCCCCCCCCCCCCCCCCCCCCCCCCCCCCCCCCGTGTCCTCCCTTCTCCTCCCCCCTCCCCCGTTCTGCTCCTTCCCTCCTGATTAACCTCTGCCCTGTGACTCACCAGTGTGTGCGTTCATTTATTCATTCATCCACTGGGAAAATATATTTGACATCCTGATCACAACCAATCTCACTGAGTCATCTGCTCCCTGTACTTTTGCTATTTGCCCCAAACCTTTTTTGTGTTGAATATACTTCTTAGCTTACATCTCAGCCCTCACTCATCTTGTTCAAGCCACCTCTGTCCTCCACAAGATGTTCTCTTTTATGGGGAAAAAAAAGGGATGTTTTTTAAAAGGGCTTTTGGGTATGTCTCATTTTCATAAAAGCATCAGAATCTCAAAGGTTCCATTCAAATTAAAAAAAAAAAGCAGTCAACAGTGAATAATGACATTCTTCAGCTTACCTAAAGTTTCAATTTAATTTTAAGCTAAAATTGTATGAAAATCTGTTTAGATCAGTTAATACAAAAGGAGACACTACTGAAAATTCTTTTGAAATAGAAAATAACCTGGTAAGATGCCTTCTTATACACCAGTAAATGTGTGAGGTGATCTGATACACACTGTGTATAAAAGCAAAAACACTTCCCTAGATTTTTCAAGAAAAAAGAAAGATGAATAAAAAAGGTCTTGGATTTGATAAGTTAAAGGATGAAAGTAACATAAATGGAATACAGTGAGTGGTGTCTTCTGAGCTGTACTGGTAAAAATGCATGAGTGAACTCCAAGTATTTATTTTTCACCAACGTCGTTAAACTAATTTTATTGAACTAGCAAGACTATCAAGATCAAAGAATCTGAAGGGAAAATATGCTGTCATTGAAAGATGAAGATCAAGTTCCACAGGCAAAACAAATAAGAAAGATGAAAAGAGAATCACTCTCCTTTTTCAATTCTCCATGAAACAAAAATCTAATCTTAGTAATATGTTCAAATTTTAATATTTCTCACCATTGGTGTTTCAATCCTTGACAGTTGCTAATGCATTTTTTCGTTTTATATTACTGTAGAAATGCCACCATATTCCATAAAGCAGCTCTCTAGAAATCCAGAGCCACACACTGGCCCTTTTCTTCAAGCAAAATAAACCCCAGCAAATGAAACTTTATTTAATATGGATGGTTTTCTTCCCGATTTCTTATTTTTAGAGTTTAAAACAAGTTTATGTTCTCTAACATGGCATTCTATTTTTAAATAAATTTCAATAAATTATTTTCAAAGATAGCTTGTAGGACATTTTTAACTTTCATGTATGTTCTGATAGCCTCAGAGAGCTAATATGGGGCAATGATTTCAGAAGTGCCAGACTACCATAGACGGGAGGTTCTGGAAGCAGATGCAAATCCTCAGACAGGACACTGTGCCAGTTCTTCTCACAGTGAACCAGCTAAATACTAAGATTTAAAAATTAAGAATCTAACTTTTTAAATAAATTGGTTACAAACAAAACTTTATCTTAAATAATCTAAATAAAAATTATCAATGTGCAAAATGTTTCATGATTCACACATATCCTAATTTTAAAATTGCCTTCCGAAGAGATTCACAGCCCTTCCCTAACATCCATACTTAACCCTAGTGAATATTTTTCAACCTTGGTTAAAATTAATATCACCTGGGAGCCTTTAAAATATGTGTGTTAGTACCTGGACCCCACTCAGATTAAAATAGAACTTTAAATTAATTTAAATTAAATTAGAATTTCCAGGAATTGGGCAAGGGCATGGCATGTTTTGAAAGCTTCCCAGGTAATCCCATGTGTATTCAC
Organism: Indri indri; assembly: GCA_004363605.1. Classification (NCBI taxonomy): domain Eukaryota; kingdom Metazoa; phylum Chordata; class Mammalia; order Primates; family Indriidae; genus Indri; species Indri indri. The sequence continues at coordinate 12,161 of RJWJ010004476.1, forward strand.
GCTAGAAAGTCAGTTCTTAGGCTTACTCACCTCTGTTATGGCTATTGACTTCAGTCTGGTTGGTATCTATGAGATACAGTAAATTTCTATACCTAGATTCTAGGGTTTTTTAAAAAAAATTAAGTCCATTAATTGATCAAAATTCTTAGGATATGTTTCTCTTTCTCTATCACGCTCTCTCTCTCACTGATATACACACCCACAAAAGGACAATTGATAAAATGATCAAGATAAAGATTGAATATTAGCCATCCTCTTTAAAGAAGCTCCTTCTTAGAATATCTAAAATCTAAACTTTTACCTAAAATTTTTTCATTAACCTATACTCTGGCTCCATTTTAAGTAGATGTGAAAAAATTAGCACATAAACTTTGTAGAGCCATAAAAATCAGTTTTTAAAAAGTGTTCTTTTTAAAAAAGCCTTTTCTATGACATAGGTTAAGCCATTTAATTATCCAAGAAGGGCTGAAAATATAGAGGGATTGAAGAATAGGTTGAATCATATAAAACCACTGATATGCAACCCAGTTTAAATTATACCTCAGTGATTTTATATGACTCAGTAAAATAGAGAATCTCTCACTTCCATTCTAACTCTCACAATCTGTATTCTCTTGAAGATTCCTTTATGCGTTATGAAACATCATTTATTACAGTAAGTAGTATTGGATTTCTAAGAAAAAGAATTAATGGAAAACAAAATTTAGCAAAAATTTAATATTATGAATCAAATCTCTCTTATACACTATTCTTTTTATATTTTCTAAACGAAGTGTTGTTTTTATGTGTGTTCTGCCATTCTAGTCAAGGAGTCAATATCGGAAGGGCTAAGACAGAAGAAAAAGACCCTAAGAAGCTAAAAAAGCAAGAAAAAGAAGAAAAAGACTTCAGGAAAAAATTTAAAGTATGTCATATTTAAATATTAAACAAAGTTCAAAGCACTAATGAAAAAACTCATGATTTTTAAGTTCCAAAATGCACACTTTAAAAGTATAATAATCAATATTACAGTTAGCCATCATAATTCCTTTAATTTATACAAAATTTGTTTTACACTTAAATTTATTCCTATAAGAGAGTAAGCAAGCTATAATACATGCACAAAATACATACTGTGATAATCATCTAAATTTAGTTGTCCTTTGAACCTCGATAAGAAGGTACTAAAATAGTTCTTAGATTAGATTTGTGAGGTTATGAGTGGTTTTCCCCCAGAAATTTTCTTAAATATTCTTACTTATCTTTTGAAAACACTGAACTGTTTAGCAAAGACTTTAATAATAAATCTGTAAATAAATGAGTTACTGTAATAATAATACACATCAACCAATAATTTAAATGTTCTGCTTTCTTTTTCTAGTACGATGGTGAAATTAGAGTCCTCTATTCAACCAAAGTTGCAGCCTCCTTAACTTCTAAAAAGTGGGGGACCAGAGATCTACAGATAAAAGCTGGTGAATCTCTAGAAGTTATACAAAACACAGATGATACAAAGGTTCTCTGCAGAAACGAAGAAGGAAAATGTAAGTCATTGTTTATGCTGCATATATATGGCACTGGAGAATTTAACAACCAAACAAGTTGTAGTGATCACCCTGTTTTACCCTGTAGTGACCAAGTCTTTTTACTCTGTGCTTCGTGAGTTATAGAAAGCATTAAGAAACTGGAGATTTTGCTGTGCTGAAATCAACGTATTTTATTTCAGTCTCTTTTCATTTACCACCACCATATATATACTCTCTAATGTCAGAGGTAATACCAAATTAGTGCTTCTCAAAATACAGTCCTTGTGTGTGTATTAAAATTTCAGTTGCCTGGGCCCACTCTTGACTTGCTGAATCATGAGCTCTGGGAATTAGATGACATCTGTGTCCATAATTTCTTTCCTAGCTTGTTCATTTGTACCTAACATGAGAACCACTGTGCTAAAGTAGTGAGTGGCTCTTGCTCTGGTATGATTTTAAAATTATGTAGAATTATGTAGAATGCTAGGTATTTCACACCTAGAATTTCCAGTGTTCCTACCTTGCAAATTCACTTGGTTTTTTTTCCTCTTTGGACACACTCAGTGCAACATACTATTCCAAATAAAGATAAAAGAGTCCCTGTCCTCTTTGACTTTATCAGCTATTAAAGGTGACAGATGGAAGTATTTTTGTCAAATTTCAAAAGGAAGCTTATTGAAAGTGCCCCATATCAGCGTCGTTCATTTGCATGGAAAACATGGACTTGGAGTTTATTGTTAATAGGAGGAAGGTGACTCAGGAACAGGAACTGAAATGGAGTTTTAAGAATAAAACACAGTGACTCGAGGGTGGAGGAAATGGATATAAAGTTATGTGTGGTTGGCTTTTCAAAGGAAAAGATGAAATGTGAGTATAAAAGATAAAGGGCAGGGAGAGTGTAATATTAATAGTTGAAGCTTACTGGAGATAATGTATAGAAAGATCCCAGGGAGACAAGAAAACCCCCATTCAGACTCACATTTGTGGGGATCTACCCTAGGAATAGCATTAAATGCAGAAAAAATCTATATGCATTAAAAGGTCTTCAAAAAATATTAAAAAGTTCAAAGATTTTTGTTATGATAAATATACTCAATTGACTATTTTTAATGATTATGATAATAATGTGATAATTTCTCATGACATAATAGTTGGAGAGATAAGGCTACTTATTAATAATTTGGGGTAGGATTTACACCCATGTTAAAAAATCATGCAAACAAAATAAATTAAAAGAAATTATACCAAAATGTTAATTGTGGCTTACTAAGGTGATGAGTCTAAATGATATTTCCTTTCCTGTACTTTCCAAATGCTTTCATATTTTTCACGACAGAGAATTGTCCTAGTATTTGTCCTGTAGACCTCTCTCCAGAGTGTAAGCACGTCGTGCCCTTGGTATGGCGGAAGAAGATCTCGTCACGGTGACCCAAGCTCCTATGCTTAGCAACAAATACGGTCTAAAGCGATGCTAGTCAAACTTACACACCAATGGGGATCTGGTTGAAAATGCAGATTCTAATTCAGAAGGGCTGAAGTGAGGTCTGATATTCTTTTTTTTACTTTTTTTCCCCACCTTGCCTTTATAAAAGTGGCATGATATTCTGCATTTTATCAAGCTCCCAGGTAATTGATGATGCTGTTCCTGAGTAACAAGGACATAGATGACCTCATCAACAAACATGTATGGGTATAGACAATCAGGAGTAGATATAGCACTAGTAACAGAAATTTAAAGAGATTTCTGTCTTTCTAGGAATCAGTGGACCTTAAGAATGAGGAAAAGCAAGGCCTGGCACAGTGGCTCATGCCTGTAATCCAAGCACTTCGGGAGGCTGAGGTGGGAGGATCACTTGAGGTCAGGAGTTGGGGCCAGCCTGAGCAAGAGTGAGACCCCATCTCTACAAAAAATAGAAAAAAATTAGCCCTGCATGGTGGTGCACACCTGTAGTCCCAGCTACTTGGAAAGCTGAGGCAGGAGAATTGCTTGAACCCAGGAGTTGGAGGCTACAGTGAGCTATGATGATGATGCCACCGCATTCTATCCGGGGTGACACAGTGAAACCCTGTCTCAAAAAAAAAAAATGGCTGAAAAAAAATGAGGAAAGCACCAGCCATTCAGGGATATTTTTATAATCTGCTATCGTTTCCTATTTGAACATCAATAATTCTAACTACTATTACAAATACTGGAAGGCTCCTGACCTCTTAGAATTCATCATGTTTTAAAAATGAGAAGTTGAAACATTTAATAAACTTCTGATAAATTACAGTCAAGAGTTTCATTTAACTCTATAACTTATCTTTTATTTTTCTGGTGCAGTACCAATGCACTTTACAGTTTTCAAGTTCAATGATAACTACTTCCATTCTCAGGTGGTTTTGGGGTCCATTTCAAATAGGTTGGAAACCAAATGATTATATTAGTAGCACTTATATACCTGCTGGTTTTTATATAAAGATTTTCTTTGGGCGGAATTTTGGCTTCCCCATTTGGAAAGTGATTCTAGCAAACCCCGGTAAGTAAGCAGAGAAGGAAGACAGGGAAAGGAACACAGCCAATAAAGCCTTGTTGTTCAAGAAAGTTATCACTTTGATAATTGGTGCTTAATCCTGCTGGGGAACTTTGAGTGTCAATGTTATCCCATCCAGTGGGAAACAAATTGGGGTATTTATACTCCAACTCTTGTCCTCCAGGAGTTGAAGCCTATTCATGGGCAGGGAGGGAGTAATTTGTGATGCTGAGCAAGCTGACAAAGAGTTCTGGAAGCCAGAGAAAAGCCGTCAGTAAAAAAAATGTCAATGTCAGTGTCATCAGTTGGATCTGTAAGCACTCAAGGGTGAGGACATGAGGGAGGGGTGCTAGGAGCATCTGCTGCTGCCTCTCCAGTTAAGTGTTATCCCAAGATTTGATTACCGTACCTGCTTAATTTCGCTTTCATTTTTTTCAAACCTGCTGCTTATTCCTTCTTTGGACTGAATTCTTTACATTTTTGGTTTTTTAAATTTAATCCATTCTTCACACACCTCTATAGAATTTGGGATGATTATTGTGTGGATTTAACCCTCCTTCCCTTGGATAATTGCAATAGCCTTTCAAATGATGTGTCTGTCTTCACCCTTCCTCTCAGCCAATCCACTCACCACAATGTTACCTAAATATTATTTTTAAAAATGAAGTCTTTAAGCTAGCACATAAAACCCTTTGTGACTCACCCTCACCACTGCTGCTTCCCATTTATTACACAGCTGACACTCCAGAAATACAAACGACTTACTTGTCATTCCCTGAATAAACTATGCTGTTTCATCCTACTATGCTATTTTATTCAACTTGGAATGCCCATAATTGTCTATTAAAAACAACTCAGTTGTCATGTAAAATTAGAAGCATCCCTGTTACTCCTAGCCACCCCATCACAATTAATCTCTCCCCAATTCCATGATACTTCTTTTGCTGCTGTAATTGTCACTGTTCAATAAAATGTTCTCAACGTTGTATTGCCAACGTATTTCACAGTGCCTTGCACCTCGTGTGGGGCTTGCTGGATTGAATGTAACAATTTGGAAATTGCAGTTGTATAGCCAGATGCAAGTCTGATATATAGACACTCACAGGAAGAAGTCTGGTGAAAAGTTTAACTGGTTAGAATACAGTTCTCTCTCTCAGCTTTAGTAATGTGGTTTGCTTGTTGTATATCATTGGGGAGCCTCTAAATCTTTCAGTTCCCTATTTCAGCATCTTCTGATCAGCAGCAAAGGCATTTGCAATCCAGCACTGCGGTGACGCTAGCGTTATCTTTACCCTTCATTCTTCTTTAACCTATCAAAGAAAAGAAAGCATAGCTTACTTCAACTTAAAGTTGGGAATGATAGAAACTAAAAGCTAAGGCATAAACAGCAATCCCTCACCACTGTGGAGTGGAGCACAAGCCATTTTTATAGACATTATCACATTCGATCAGGTCTCACCCACTGACTTGTAGAAGCATGTGCTATGTAGGTGTTGAGATCTTAAATATATATTTCTGGCACATTCCCAAATGTTTAGGATTTCTCGCTAATATTTGCACATATTCCACAACTCAATGTCTCATAAGCTGTGAGTTTTCCCACCTCCTGTCACTGGAGAAAAATTTTCTACAAAAAATGTGGAATGAGACAAGAGCTGAGTTATCTGTGGCCAAAGTGTTCTCTCCATTTCCTTTAGACATCAAAGAAAGAGGGATTTTAAAGGTGCTTTAGATCCTTCCAAATCCGGTTGACCACTTCTTAAGTAATTTTTTTTTCAATTTTAAAACAATGCATGCTCACCGATGAAAGTTTTTTTTAATTTAGAAATTTTAAAAGTCGTTCAGATATAAAGCCCCAGAAACAACTATAAAGAAACAGAAAAGAGAAGGAAGGAGAATATTTTTGTAAAACTAAGGTAATAGTTTGTACTCAGTATTATACACTACATTTTGTTTGTTCTTTTTATCACATTATGAGCATTTTCCCTTGAAGGTGGACATTGTTACACTTGCTTGGGTAAATCTATGCAATATGATTTTATTGTTTTTAAACTGTAAGAGGCCAAATGGAGTCAGTTTAACTTTATTTCTTGAGTTGCCTACAGCAAATGAAATATTCTATTGTCATTTTTATTAAGAAAAAAATTTGAAAATATCAGATGAAGATAATTTCCGTTTTTCCAAAGATTATTTTTTATTTTTTGGGTAACATAATATTCACAATACCCTTCTCAAAGGTGAGTCATTAGTTCTGAGGCACATCTGCACTGCAGCAAGCAAACGTTTGGGGGAGAAATTAACTGGCACATATGGGGGGTGGGTGTCACTTTCCTAACTAACTCTCCCCACCACATATTTCAAAACATTTGTTTCAAGCCACTGTGTTCTGCTCTGTGAATGCGAGATTTCCAAATAATAATTTCGTTTGATATGTGAGAATCCCTGGTGTGCCAGAACACACAATATTATAGGGCTCACTAAACATAGCAGCTATTCTACATGGCACAGAACATGCTTTTGTTTGTTTGTTTGTTTGTTTCATGTTTGTATTTTTCACTAACATTCCCTTTGATGAATGTACATGTAACATGTGAGCAAAGAGAATATTTTCCTACTGCAAAAAAAAAAATTGTTTCTAGGAACTACAATGGAGAAATTGTATAAAAATTTATGGTAAGTCATCTGTTTTGACAGTGTCATGAACCATGCTTTTAATAGATGAAGTTTCAGCAAAGATTCTTAATAGTATTAGCAAAATCTATGCTGTATTAAAATTCATTTACTCTGTAAAAATGCTATATAATAGTGATTTTATAGCTAACAAGCCCCATATTACCACATCATTTCTGGAAACATCTCAGCAGCACAGCACCATCCACACCCCATCCCCTCAGTACAATTTTCTTAAACAACATTCTCAGTCATTGATGTTTATGTATCTCACGCAAACACACAACAACAACAACAACAGAGTGTTAAACAAAAGAGAAAGCTGTTCCTTAGAACTCTTGAACAGGCAAGATGTAAGCGGGAATGGAATAAGGGATTGAGAATCTAAGCCAATGTTTTGTATAATTAATTTGTAAAGTTGAAGTAATTATACTATATATCATGAATGATTAATTTTGGTTATATAAAGGACTGTTTTAGAGTTCTTTACAAATAGTGTTTTATTTAGGTCTACACAATTTTAGCATGATCGAATTTTTAAAAGCACATATTATTTAAAAGCATAAGAAAATAAAAATCTTTAATTTCTAAAAAAAAGTGATTATATTCTCTTTGTTTTGAACTTTATTTCTCATAATCTCCTAGAGGGTTTTTGTTTTTGTTTAATAAAACAGGGATATATTTGATGCTAAAATAATTCTAGTCTCTGGCAACTGTTTTTGTTTTGTTTTGTTTTGTTGATTTTCTTAAATTTTTCTTTTTTGTAGAGACAGGGTCTTGCTATGTTGCCTAGGCTGGTCTCAAACTCCAGGCCTCAAGCAGTCCTCCCACCTCAGCCTCCTGCAGTGCTGGGATTGATTACAGGTGTGAGCCACTGCACCCAGTCAACAGTATATAATTTCTTACACATTTTTGTTTTCTATCGTCCAATTTAATTCAAAGACTTTACGAAGTCTTAACAATTTACATGAGATTGACTTCAATGTTAAATGCTTCAGTTCATATACGTGATTCTTTTTTCATTATTAACATAAACAGGAATATGGGAACATGGGAACATTTACGAGTATGTTGTTCTTTTTCCAATTTGCTTTAAGAAAAAATCCAAAATGAAAGCAGAAACACCAATTTTAACTGATAAAAAAAAAGTCTGTAACTATTACTATCTGTAGAGAACTGTTCAAATTTCATTTTAGCCCCAGATATAGGTACAGATAAAGAGATTTCAGTTATTGGGACCCTGATACCAAATCCACAATCTTTCTAAAACCTTGTTATCTTCACAGATTTTTCCCTTTTGAGATACACATGTAAAATTAAATTCTTTAGACATGATCTTTCCCCCCTTTAGAAATTATGTTAAATTATGACGTATACCTTAACTTAAAAAAATTCTATTAACATAAAATGAATTGTAATATCAAAACCTGCCCAGGAGGCATAGATATTAGTTCTAGATGTTTGTATATTAGTCATTTTTGCTACTTTTGCTCTAATTGAAATAAAAAGGAAGGCATAACATGCTCTAAGTTTTCATGCTCTAAATAAATTACTTTTTTATACTTTTATCATTTTGATACATGCTGCATTACTTCCATATTAAAGAATTCAAAGATAACTGATCCTTTCTTTTCCAAATATGATGTTCATAAACAGTATTCATTAAAAAGTAGTAAACTTTTTGATAAATTATTTTTATGGTGGAGTTTTTTTACCCTGGAATACTTCAAAGGAAAGTTCATTTTCCTAAATTTTCATCTATAATTTCAGTTGTATAATCCTAACTTTAAAAAAATTTTTTTTCATGTTTAATCAATGGCAATATGACAACAATACATTTAAGTAAGTTTATCATTTATATGAATCTTTGCTTATGGACTTCCTCTTTGTAATTTTTTAACATATTTACTCTGATTTAGAACCCTAATTGGGTCTAAGACCAGTAGGTGGATTCAGTGAGAGAAATTATTTAGAGACTATTGAAGAGGCAATAAATGGTACTAATTTCTAGCATACAACAGATTTTAGATGCTAACACAAAACTGACAATCTCAAAGGTTAGTAATATTAATTAGATGTCAGCAGACATTTTTTCAAGAAAGACAGTTCATATTTTTCCTTAGGAAAATATTTGCACAATGAGGGGCAAATATAAGATGCTCAAAAACAACACTTAAAAAAAATCTTAGCTTTCTTGCACAAAATATGCAAAATATGGTTTATTTTGTATTTAAGCAGGGCATCACAGAATCCCTGGTATGTGTTCTTCTAATAATATTTTTGTTCTATGAATGATGAAATGCAAATGTTGACACTCTGTTAAATGGCAAAAACAGAGGAACTTCTTCTGTACTGAGTACCAGAAACTTTAGAATGGGTTTTGAGACTTTAGAATGCACTCTCCCCACCATAGTCATTAGCTCATGGGCATCTGAAAGGGGAATTGAAAACAGTTCTGACTCTGCCTAATATAATGAAATTTGAAAAGGTAAGTTTTAGATCTGGTGGTATTTAAAATACTTCCCTATAAACTACTTTTGCAATCTGGGATGACTAACTTCTTCCTAAAACTGTGTTATATGGGTAATATCTTGAAGACATAGATTAAAATTTAAAACAACACTGTGCTATGACCTATAGTAGCTTAGAAAAAAAAATAAAGGTTTTTTTTGTTTCTTTAAAGAGAAAAAGAGCAAAGATTATAAATAGAGGAAAAATAAGACAAGTCAGAGAGAGAAAGTTGGGGGGAAAAGAAGAAAGGAAAGAGAGACAAATAGACACAAGAAAAATGGTCATATTCAAAGACAGATATAATTATTCAATATATTTTATTATATTATAATGATTATTCTCTTGTGTTTCAATTTCCTAAAACAAACATTAAAGATTTTTCAAGCTTGTACTATTAATAAAATGTATTTTCTTTCTCCTTCATAGATGGTTACGTCCTTCGGAGTTATCTGGTAAACGAGTAAGCCCATTTTCTTCTACTACTATACTTGTAAAAAAAATTATGCGCTTTTCTTTAAAAAAAAAAGATGGCTAATATCATTTGAATAATGTAAGCTACTGAACTATCATGAATAAGTTTAAAAACAATATGCTGTACTAATGTCAATATGGCAGTATCCATAATAAAGTTAAGGTTTTCGGAAAGTGCTACTCTTTTAAATAAGCAAAAGCCCATCTCATTCATGATTATACAGTTCGTGGTTATAGTTTTATATATTTACTGTGCTCTTAGCAAATACTGAAGACAGGCCAAAACCACTAACCTTTTCATCAATACTTTGTATTTCTCTTGCTCATGCACTTGGTTGAACTGAATGAATTCACGACCAATTAGTGTCTACACAGTAGGTACTGATGTCACCTGTTAACAGTTTATAGTTTATCCCCTGACTGAGGGCTTTTCTTCCCTCACACTAGGCATAGTAGAGTATTATGTTGCCTTTTTTGGAAGCATGCCAGAAAAAAGATAGTGGTCAATGATTCTTTTATTCTTACGAACAAGACACTGTCACAGTCTGTCACAGTCTGGTACTAGTGTACCTTTGGAGTCCCCAGAACATTATAAGATTGTGTCCCAAGTAAGCCAGTGCAAAAACTAAACTTCATTATCAGGTTAGGTCATACACCAGTGCAAAGATTTACAGAATTCAGCACAATGAAATGATCCAGGAGGATTCACAACCTGTATCCATAAACAACCTGACACCAATCAGAAAGAGACAAATCAATGTGAAGAGGTCTGTCTGCAAACTGTAATCGTAGAGAGTCAAAAGAAAAACAATCATAATGCCTTTGTTTTCCTCAGGGCATTAATCATGGGACTTTTCCATAGGTTTTGTTCCATGAAAGATATAAATTTTCAGGAAAGAATGTATGGCAAGTAATAGGACAGCATCTTCATCAGTGATTATCACAGGCTGATTAAGAGAGAATTTAGAAAGTATATTCTCTAAGTAATTATTGGTTTACCACTTACTGAATACTTAATAAATGATTTTTGAATGAATGACAGGAAAATCTGTCCTCTCTGCATGTGTATCAGATTTCCATTAGCCAAACCCTCCCTCAATCTCAGAGAAAGGATCGAAACAGAAGACGTAGGCAACTCATAGCATCTGCCGTAGTTGGCAGCAATTGGAAGGGCCTCCTGCTGCTTCTGTGGTAGAGCACAGAGACAGAACAGCAAAGAGTGGCTCTGGTTTAAGTGACAAAGCCAGCGTACATTTCTGAACTTTGGAAGTGCGTCCTACATTTCAAGGCTATGTTAATATTTATAATACTTTCTATTTTTATTACTCATATATCTCTCTCCCATTAGATTATAAGGTGCTTAAAAATCAAAGTTTGTGTCTTACTCAATTTCTGTCTCCTGGTAGATAGAAGGGACTTGATATGTTTGCTGAATAGCATATTTCACAAATATTCAGGGCCAGGCAAAACCTAAAATGTGTATAAGTAGCCAAAACTAGTATTATGGATGCTGCCTATAATCATAAATAATATTTTTAGAATCATATAAGAATCACCGTAATAACCATGTGTTGACTACTTATTCTGTAACTAATATTTATATATTTTATGATATTTAAAAATTATAATTAGAAATGTGAAAAGAATGAAGAAATTTCCTATGCCAATTATTATTGTATTTCATTCAACATTTGAGATTCAAGTGAAAGTATGAATCTGATGTTAATAGACATAAAAATCCATTACAGTTTTAAATTAAGGCCCCCACACCATGACTATTGTTCAGTCCGTTCAGTTCAACAAACATTTCTTACCAAGATAAGTAAGGCATAGTCTGTGCTTGAGGCATGTGTTAATTGTTCTATGTGTAGAATAAAACAGAAGATTAGATTAAGCCAGTGAAAGAAGGGATGATGAATATGACATTTCTTCCCACTTATAAATGCACAATATGTTTTAAAGCCTTAATTGTGTTATATAAATTCATACTGTTACCTTTTTCTTCTATATATTGCTTTAATGTTAAGAAGGCTTTATTTAAAATATATGTATATTTTCTACATTTACAGTGATGGAGATGATGGAGAGATCTATGATGATATTGCTGATGGTAAGTCTCATACAGCACCACCACAGAGAATAGTAACAGTGAATTTACTATTTTTACAAATACTAAAAATAGCGTATTGGATTAATTAGAGGCTTCCAATCTGATCAGAATGTTAATCACTTGAAAATATTAGAAAAGGTAAATGCCTTGGCATAATGGGGAGAAAAGAAAAACACGTTTCACACAGGACTGGAAATCAAGAAATAAACCTTTATTTACTTTGAAAACAGAAGTATAAAAGTATTTGGTAAATTTTTCATTGTACTATGAATCTTAAGAATTTCTTTTATCCAAATAAATTTGCATACTTGGCCAATAAATAGGTATTAATTTCATGATCAATAATACTAGTATTCTCTAAACATCATATATATCTAAATTATTATCTAAAATTTAAACTAACTGAAATGGAGCATCATGCTAATCATGTTGCCCTTTAATCTTTTAAATTTATGATTCTTGTTGATAGTTAATATTTTAAACCCTCTACAGAAGGACTACCAAAAAGTACATCGATTAAATGCCAGATAAAATAAAATAATCTGGAGTTTCATTTTGATAGAGAATAAATCTGTGCAGAAATTTTGTTGGAATTGTATATTAAACAATGAAAGTTAAATATATGGCTTTCCATTTAACTCATTTTTTTATAAAATGAGCCACTTCTACTTTTTTTATTCCTAAATCAGGAGAGTGTGAATCACCCATATTTCCAATCTTGGAACACTTAAAAATTATGTTGTATATAACTATATTTAAATTTGTATTTTTTTCTTTCAGGTTGCATCTATGACAATGACTAGCACCCAGCTTTGGTCATTCTGCTGTATTCCTTAGGTGCCAATGTGAAGTCTGGGTTTTAATTGGCATGTTATTGGATATCATAGAAAAGTAATGCACAAAGCTACTTATTACCATTTGTTATGAAATTCTTATTATCTTTGTAAAGTTTTGAAATTTCCAACATAGAAAATGATCTCTCTGCTTAATCAGTATCTCAGAAGATACATTAGCAAGATACAAAAATTATTACATATCCCATTTCTGCTTTGGCTACAGTTATGAAGATATCTCTTTTAGACCATCAAAAGATAATCCCCCCTACTCACAAAAAAAAAAAGAAAAAGGAAAATTATTCAAGAAGAAATGGTTATCCTGTCTGAAAAAACATAAAGAAGAAGAACATAATGAAGGGAATTTTAAAACATTTCACAAAAAGGAAAAATATTGTTTATACCTCTAATTATGATTATATCTTATATTCTCTAAGCAAGTTATCCATCTTTAAAAAAGGCAGCACTGTCTTATCGCCTGTTGTTGGGCTAAATGTTTTCAAAATTACAGTAGTAGTAGAACTTTTGTATAAAGTTTGTCCCTATTTGTTAATTGTGTATATATGTTAATTATTTTATAAGAATGTTATGCATTTAGTATGGACATCTAAGAGTAAACTGTAGAAGAGTCTAAAATACCTTTTCTTTTTGCAGATTCATTTGCTAACAGTTTAATTCTGTACTATTAAGTACTATTATAGTAGCTAGAGTAGTTCTGAATAAGGATAACCCTCAAAGTATGAAGAATGCAAGAATGAACCTTGAAACTAAATAGAATTTTATGGCACCTCTTCCTAACAATGTAGATGCTTTTAAAATTTTTGTTTTTGTGTTCAATTACCTCTACAGAACTTTTTTTTTTTTTACCACTTTACTGGAAAGTTGGCCAGCAGAGGGAGTACAAAGTAATAAACCTACTGTTTGGACTGGGCTATTTCCCTACTGATACTCATTTCCAAAGCAACCCAAAAACAAAATGTGAAGCATTTGGGTTTCATATACTAAGAACACTAAACACTATGATAAAAAAATGGCAAACACCCTAGAAAATAACATATTAAATAATTTTTTCACAACTTCTAAAATACAAAATAAGCAAATCCTAATGCGGCTCCTACTAATGAACCATGATGTGATGTTGAATAAATGATTTATCCTCTCAGTTTCCTCATCTGTAAATTACAGGATTAGACTAAGTCAGTTTTTCCCGACTCTTTCACTACCAATTAATTACCTTAGGCTTGTATAATCCTCCTACTCCAGTCCCATGTTTCAGAAGCTTTTGTCTATTTTTAAAACTCATTGATTAAATATTGATTAATGCATTATCCACATTATAATATTGCAAAAGCCCATTGGAGTTTCTGAAGTGGCCATACTGAATTGAAATAATTTCAAATAACTAAAGGAACTCAAAACTTTCACAGGGGTGAAGTGGGATTTCCATTAGGTGCTTTGAAATTTGAAAATAAATCATCACCTTCCACTGCTAAATATATAGATTCTGGGGTCTGAGGCCCCCAGATTAGAAGCTACTGCTCTCAAAGATTCCCTCCAATTATGAAATACTTTGATGTCTACTTTTAAAAAGAGTTGACCAGTGTATGCCCATGTGATGAATTTTATTTAATACTAGATAAAATTAGCTGGTTCAAAAGTGAGCTTTGTTTATTAAATTTGGTAGCAAATATACACAATACACAGACAGGACAGTTTTAGTAATTCTTTTTTCTAACTGAGAATAGCACAAATTCAATACAATGTCAGTTTTTAAAATTCCAAGTTAGATCAAGAGAATATTTCAGAGTTTTGGTTTATACACCAAGAAACAGACACATACACACCTATGGAAGATTTATATAGTAGATAATGATCTTAATATAAAAGATATATTTTAAACATTAATTTTAATATACCAAATATTATTTCCATTACTGTTTTATGTATGGAAATTTGTCATGTGAGATGAGCCACAAATAAATAATACGTTTAGCAGAAACCTTGCCTCCTACTTCATTAAAAAAATTAAGGCCATCAGCCTTTCTCTCCCTTAACTTGATCCTACATCTACAAAAGAGTCTTTCTCTGGACCCATCCTTACCTCTTTTTGCTCAGCCTCAGAAGTTGGGGTACCTCCTGTTTAAAAGCAAACCTTCCCTTTACCAACAGTGCTTCTGGTAATTTGCCTCCTATTTGGTGTTAGAAATTGAAACAATCAAGTGCATTCCCTTCAACTCCCTACAATCCTCAACCTTAGCCTATATTCAGACACTGACCCAGAGCATAAGATGTCACACCTCAGATTCAAAACCACAACCTTTGATCCCATTTCTTCCTGCCTTTTCTGGAATCTTCTTCCTCCACAATTCATTCTTTCTCATTCTCTCTCTCCTCCCTCTCTCCCATCATCTCTCTTTTTGCCCCTTCCTCCCTCTTTAAATTCTTTGGTCATTCTGCTGTATTCATTAGGTGCCAATATGAAGTCTGGGTTTTAATTGGCACGTTATTGGGTATCATAGAAAATGAATGCACAAACTCCTTATCATCATTGGTTATGAAATTTTGATTATAAAGTTTTGAAATTTTGAGCATAGAAAACGATCTCTTGACTTGCTCCTCCAGCATTGCAACCAATCCGTGTGTTGGCCAGCCTCGGGGTTCTGCTGTTTCCTGTGTGCTTTCCTGACACTGTCCACACATTTGTAAACAATCCTTTTATTATGCTTTCCTCCAATTTCCCAATTTGAGTTTGCCATTTGTTTCCCACGTAGGCTCTATTAATACATGACTCAACTCTAATCAATTGTGGGCCCAATGTTGGAGGTCATCCAATATTTCAAGTGAAGGTAGATATCAAGACTTATATGTAAAATTCCCACTTTTTTTCTTACTATCGATTAATTATTTTTCAATACACTATTCAGACCAAACAAAATATAGGCCGGATTTGGCCCATATGGTTAGTCTGCAACCTCTGCCATGTACGATGAGAAATAAATCAAATAAATCACAGGTCACTCTAGCTATTCCACTCTGCCAGTATGGAAGAAGCTTTTTGTATGGGTGAGTGATGGACAAAATGTATTTAGTGTCTATGACAGCCAGATTCCATCTCTCTCAGTAGCACCAAAGGCCGTCAAGAGGTCTACTAGGATTATGATCATAAAAAAGTAATTTTGCTGTACACACATTCTTTAACATCTGAGATGATACAAATACCACTGCCGAAAAGTGAATAAAAGTCTAAAGTTAAACTGTGGTTTGGGATGTGCCCAACTGAGAATGATATTCCATAGCTAATGTAGGCTGTTTGTAGCCAGGTTCTTATCAGCAAAAGAGAGTTAAGAAATACCGTCTATGACCACTAACGTCAACCCTCTCATCTCAGTTCTTGGAAGCAGGTCTTTGAAAATTGCAATATTTTTCAAAAACTTTATATTAAGTTGATGAAGAGTTTTATTTAAGCACTTCAACCATATCTTCCCTTTCAACTTGGTGATCTCAACACATATGCAGTCAAACATGAACGCTTAACTCTTCATCACGTCTCTAACACCAGTATTGAAAGGAATCTTTTGTAAAGTTAGGATGAAATTTAAGTTATGGTAGTTTAGCTAATGCAATATGCTTGTCAGAGCTTCACCGTAAAGGGTAGAAGCTGTGTTAAGTAAAGCACTGAAATTCTGTTGCCTCCCACATGCCTCAGGGGACCAGAATTTTCCTTTGGTTTCTCATCTTTAATATATATAGATCTAAAAGAGGTGCAGAAAGCTACAGTGGTTACCTAGTCTCCAATATCTACATAAATGTACAGGACTAGAAAACCTAAACCACAAGCTATTAAAGGACACATAAAGGTTTTTGTGCATTCGTCTAGAAGAAAAATAACATCTTGTGTCCTCAGGCTGCAGTGGAAAGATGGCGAGCTAGCTTTCTGGACTCTTCTCATAAAGGTACTAATCTCATTTGCGTAGGTTCCACTCTTCTGACCTAATTACCTCCCAAAGGCCGCACCTCCAAACGTCATCACATTGGGGATTATGCTTCAATATAGGAACGAGGGGGAGGGCACAAACATTCAGTCTATAATAGCTGGATTTCCTAGAAGCAGAGCTTGAGACAGGAATTCTTGCGTGAGGGATTTGTTAAGGGAGTACTCTCAGGAGAAACCTTACAGGAGTGAGGGAAGAAGGAGTGCCCTGGAGAGGAAGTTAAGCAAAGAAGTGGATTCAGTTAAAGCCCAAGCTCAGCCCGATTTTGGGAGGAAGCCTGGAGCAAGAGTGGCACCACTGCGTTATGCCACCTGAGGGAGCTGACCTTTCATACACCCCCCCAGTCAGTGTTTGGCTGCTGGAGTCATCCTTTTCCCCAGCCTCAGTCTCCTTCCAATCTCTAGGCACCATTAAATTGCGCGTGTGAGTTTTACTAGCCAACTCTTACAGCAGCTGAGAGGTAGGTGCACTTGCCAAGAAAATTTACCAGGAAGAAAATCAGAAGTAAATTTTCTGCAGGGTTAGTGATTCTGTCATTGAATAGGAAGGGCTGTGAAAGCTTGAAAATGATCAGTGAGACAAAAAGAAGTCAGAAATTAAGAAAATTACTGGTTCTTTTTCATTATTTTACAGACGACAATCAGAATAAGTATAGTATAAAATAAGGTTAGGAGCTTAACAGAGGGAGTTATAAGTCAATATATAAATTTAATTAATGTTAGGTAAATTTGAGAATATGAGATGTAAATTGTATCATAATTGCAGAAAAATGATGACAACATGTTATAATTGACTATTTAGCAGACATATCGGAGTTTACATATTCAGAATAGTATTGTTTCCTTCAAAGGAGTCAATATGTGGGGATCCACACTCACTCCAATGCTTTGTATAAGATTAAGGTTTATCAGTATATCCAAAGGATACCCGCACCCCCATGTTTACTGCAGCACTATTCACAATAGCAAAGATACGGAATCACCTCTGTCCACCAACAGATGAAGGGATAAAGAAAATGTGGCATATATACACAATGGAATACTATTTAGCCATAAGAAAGGATGAAATCCTGTCATTTGCAGCAACATAGATGGAACTGGAGATCATTACATTAAGTGAAATAAGCCAGGCACAGGAAAACAAATACTGCTTGCACTCATTCCTATGTAGGAGCTGGAAAGATGATCTCATGGAGGTAGAGAGTAGAATGATAAGATACATACCAGAGGCTGGGAAGGGTGTGTGGAGGCGGTTGAGGGGGTGAAAAGAGGTTGGCTAATGGGTATAAACATACAGTTAGATAAGAGGAATAAGTCCCAGTGTTCGATGGCATAGTGGGGTGACTTTAATTAACAATAATTTATTGAAAATTTCAAAATAGCTAGAAAAGAAGAATTGAAATGTTCCCAGCACAAAGAAATAATAAATGCTTGAGGTGATGGATATCCTAAATGTCATTACCCATTCTATGCATGTATCAAAATATTTCATGTACCACATAAATATGTACAACCATTATGTATCAATAAAAAAAGATTAGGATTTATTATTATTCCCAAAAGGGGGTACAGAGAAATTCCATCTTCAAATTTGCCTTTAGGATTTAGAATGAATTTATTTTTAATACCTTTGTTGTCAAAATATAATAAATGTTTACCCTTTGAAAGTGGATTTGATTTTTGCAAACAGGCTAAAACCAGTTAGCACAACATCTGGTGTATAAGGTAGGTGAACAAGCTAGGCAATACTCTTGTGAAATTAAGCTGTGAGCATACATTAATGATAACTTCTTGTTTATCATAAATTGCCTGTAACCTTTCTTAGTATCTAAAGATAAATTTCCCTGCATATTTAGTTTTTTATTTGTAATAACAGTATACCTGTTTTCTATCTCTCCTTCAGTCATTTTTTTAAAAATTAATTCTATCATTAAGTAAAACATTATAAATACATTTAAAGCTACGCCTGTGTTCTTCATCCCAATTACATGTTGCTCTCTCTTTGCCTCCTTCCTGGGAAAAACTGGTACCTGATTTTGGTGTTTATCGTTCTCATGCATTTATTTATGCTTTCATTATGTATGAAAAATTTTAAGTATGATTTTGTATTTTTTAAAAGTTTATATAACTAGTATCATATTGTGTGCACTTTTCTGCATTCTGTTTTCATTGTTCCTCATTATGTTTGGGAAAGTTATGTCATTCTATTGAATGACTAAATCACAGATATTTCTATTTTTGTACTGAAGTCCATGGTAGGTTGTTACCAATTTTTTGCTGTCATAAAGAATGCTACTCTGTTCATGTCAGAGTTTCCTTGGACATGTGCATGAGGGTCTCTCCATGGCACATACCTAGAAAGGAACTACTAAATGGTACGGTCTGCACGTCCTCCACTTGAATAGATATTGCCAAATGCTTCTTTGTGTCTTATTTAAGAAACTCTTACTTTCAACAGCTCATGAAGATATTCTCCTATATTTTTTGGTAAAAAGTTTTTAAGTTTTACTTTTCTGGAATGTAGCTCTCCTTCCCACCCTTTCTCCAGTGTCGGTAAGCAGATGGACAGTTCCTCTAGTCCAGAACGTCTACTGAGTGGTCCGAGCCCTCTCCACTAATATTCAAGCCTAACTCTCTGTCATGTACCAAGATTCCATTTTTCGCATGGGTCTGTTATGAGAATCTCTATGCTTTTCCATTTTCTATTTACTTAATATTTTTATAATAGATCTTAATATATAGGAGGGCAAGTCCTCTCATCTTGTTCATCTTCTTTAAAAGTGTGTTACATGGAATTACTTGACAAATATTTTGGCAGTGTGTGCGAACTTGATATCATCTTTAATTTTGAAAAGGGTTGTTTTATTTCTGATGAGTTTCTTTTGGGAGGGGAAGTTCTGGAAACACCAAGAAAAATGTGCTTAAAGCAATAGAGCAGGCCGATCTACTGCTGGCTAAAGCTGTAACCCCATGTAGTATTTTTTAAAAAGTTGGACTGATATAACTCTCCTCCCTTATTGATGATTTCTTGTGGCATTTCACACACTGTAGATGGTCACTGCCTTCATGTCCATGTTAGCTAATGGTGTAAGATGATGTCTAGTCAGTATTACTGTTTTGCTAAGCTGCTTCATTCAGCCCTACACAGTTTTTTTTAAGGAAACTTTGGCTAATCAAGCGGTAAATTAAGAGACTTAAATATGAATTAGAATAATGCAGAAAAAGAAACCCTTTCCTGGATATTCTAAAGTTTATAGGTTAGTTTCTTTTAACCTGATTATATACATATATGAAAATGACACATCTACATACATGAAAAATCAGGCAATTGTAAATAAATATACATTTATTAATTAAAGTATTTGACAACAGAAACTGTTAAATTATAACATGAAAACATGGTGTTATGAAACCAAAGACTAGTGCAGCATTTCAGTGTAATAGAATAAAGAGAATTGACACATCGTATATCAAATGGATGGTAACTTAACTGTTAAAACTTAAAAAAAATTATACCAAAGACTTCTATTGGAAACTTACATACCTTAAAATAGGGGGAATATTGAGTATTTTTAATGATCAAATTGGAATAATGCTTTTTTACACTAAAAATTATTTCTTGGGTATTCTGAACCTGGGATGAGGAATAGAGATTGTTTCCTAACAGTGAGCGAGCACATAATTTTTAAGACCGAGGCACATTTGACTCCTGAGATGAATTTTTTGTGGTCATAATCATTTACTTAGTCGGATTGTTTCTGATGCCCCAAACTACCGTGGGAGTGTTAACTTGCCAGGCATTCTTCATAACAGTATCTGACGGAAAACGTGGGGCTGTCTTCACAGTGTCATGTGTAAAGTCTTCGTTTAAAGCAGGAATGTTCCTTCTGCGGTGCTTGCTAAAGCCAAATTTATTTTGCTTCCCTATTGCTTCCCTCCACTTGGAAGTGCTGCAAACGCTACAGCAGCTTCCTTTCTTTCCATGGCACTGCCTAGTTAACAGAAGTCTTACAACAGTGTAAAAAAAAAGACACCTTCACATAAAAAAGTGAGAGTTGAAGGTGGTAAAATGATATTATTATTTTTAAAGCAGTATGATTGTTCAGCGTCACTTTTCTAAATCCTTATACGTAACTAAACATGTCTTCGCAGTTTATACTTTCACTCATATATGCTGGGCAGGATTAAGCTTTGCTGTGATTGTGACCAATATTCAGGCCATATGAGCACTGTCTTAACACATCTCCAATTAATTGTAACATACGTTGAATTTACAGGAGAAAAAAAGCATTTTGACTATTTGGGCCATACACGTCAACACTAGAGTCAACTTGCTAATTTTTATGTATGATTTTCTGAAGCTATGATCATAAGCATCACCTACACGTTGGTCTGTATTGTTTCTCTCCTCAGTTGTCTTTGTTTGCCTTGGGTACTAAGGTTATATTAAGCTCATAGAAGCACTTGAGAAATGCCCTCTCATTTTATTTTTTGTAAAAGTATGAAGAATATTAGGATTATCTGGTCCTTAAAATTTTTGATGAAATTTACTTATGAAACCATTTAAAATAGGTATTGCTATTGTGGGTAGATTTTTAAGTACATATCCATTGAGTTTTTAATTTTAAATATTTTTCTCCCTAAAGTCTATTTGATTACTTTTCAAACCCATCTGTTTTTTTTAATTGTTTGTTTTGTATTTATGCTTTTTTATTCCATCTTTTATTATTTTAAACACTTTAGCATACATATTTTTATTATGCACGTTAACAATTTCATTATCTGCAATTCTCGGGGGAAATACCATTCTCCTCTTTTGTGATTCTGCCGACTCTTACCCACATTTGGGTGTGTTTTGCCTGTGGGAATTCTGTGATGCCTGAGACAGTGGTGTATCTTTCTGGAGATTTATCTTCACATTTTTCAGGTGTCCCAGTTATACTAATTCAGGACTTTAAGATAATATATTTACTTGGAATTTCCCAGACTTTACAGGAAAATGTAGATGGGAACTTTGAAACTGCAACGACATGCTCGAATCCTTAAAGGCACCTTTCTTTCCACACTCAGAGTCCAAGAAAGGGCAGACAGGTGACCTAGTCATGTCCCTTTGCTGGAATAATTTATTCTAATCCACCCTTTTCCTGAGCATATAGTCTCTCCAGATCTTAGGCTCTATCTGTAAGAGGAGTCCACCTTTATACAGACACACAATCTTATTTTTCCCAAACTACCTTTAAAACACAAGTTTCTTCAAAAGACCCCGGGAAGTCATCATGTCAGCTGCAGCTAACCCTGCTGTTTTCCAGATTTCTGGAAGCCAGTCTTTCAACCCCTGGGAATTTCCCTTTCTTTCTTATGAGATCAACTATACATTCAAAGAAACGCTCACTATCTCTTCTGCATTACTAGATATTTTGTATATCAGAATGTCTTCCATGGTAATCTTTCCATCAAAGTGTTGGATTCGGAAGTCCCAATTATCTCTTTACCTTCCAGGTACATATATCACAAACGTTTGACATTGTAACTCTGATTACAGGTTCATAGAATAATTATTGCAGCATATCGTATCATGTGAAATTAGTCATTATAAATATGATCAGCCAAATTTAAGAAGCAGAATGAGATTCCAGCCTAGCCTTCTTGGTCACATTATTTTGGTACTTCTATATCTGTTTTCAATGTATAAGCTAATTTTTAAATACTCTTTAGTGTAGCAATGTTGCTTCAACAACATTTTAAGAAATAATTTCCATTTTCATTTTTTAAAAAAGGAAATAAAATGAAAAGCAGTTTCCAATCAAATGATGCCCCACCAGGAGTATAAAATCACACCCAAAAAAATTACTTGTGAGTAACATTACAAGGACAGAGGTCCAACACAAGAACATAACAAATTGTCAACTGTGAGCTTTTTGTTTATCAAAGAATCAGGCATTTCTTGCCATACTGTAGGATGGATTAAATTTGAAAAGTGAAAAATAGCATTCACATTTTTACATGACATTTTTGGATTAATTGCACTGTTATCAACACTGTTATCAAGGTGAAAGTATTTAGAAAGTTGAGTCATAATTTCTCATAACATTACTAAGTCACCATTGAGTCAGATTTTCTTAAAGCCTACTTCCCAACATCTCGTTTTGGCTGAAAGTATGTAAAATACATATGTGCGGATTACCAATACCACTCTTTGCAGTGAGAAGGATTGGCCTCAGCCACAGCAAACTGAAAACTGAGATGAGTATAGCTACTAAAGATTTTGTTGCCTCAACTTTTAAAGCAATAGCTATAAATTCTGTTTCCCAGAGTACCAGGCAGGCGAGAGGGTACTTAAAAGGACCAAGAAATTTTCTCCTGAAAACGATGTATCCCTCCAAACATTCAGAAGAAAATCTATGGCATATAGCTGATATTCTCAAACTATGCTGAGCATAATAATCACCTCCATGGTCAATATTTGATATTTTTGGCCTCTAAGCATCCAATATCTCTTTTTATTAGTACTGTATGCTGGATTGTGGGTTTTCAACTTGGCAGTAAAGCATGAGTCTAAGGCTGTGTGCTGAAAGAGTTAACACAGCAGGCTGGAAACTGCTGCCTTTAAAAGTCTTGCTCATAAAGTTGGCTTTGAGTTGGTGTCTGGGGACTTGGATTTGGGGAGGATTTCAACCATTCCCAGAACTGATAAGAGTGGCTCACTGTACCTAGACTGTTTGTACAAACGATATGATTTATGCAGAACATCTGCTTTACTCTGGAAGGCTGGAATTTTGGTACACGCTAGGCAGAGGGTACCTAGGCAACCAGCCCCTGATAAAAAACATTGGGCACTAAGTCTTTACCAACCTTCCCTGGTAAACAACATTTCACGCATGTTGTCACACACTGTTACTGGAGGGATTAAGGTATGTGTGTGGCTCCACTGGAAGAGAATTCTCGGAGTTTCGACCTGTTTTTTCCTGGACTTCCTCCGTTCTTTCTGCCTTTTCCTTTTGTCTATTTTGCTTTTAACCTTCTGCTGTAATAAATCATGGCCATGTGTATGCTGAATCCTGTGAGTTCTCCCAGGAAATCATCAAACTTAAGGATGGTCTTGGGGACTCCTGACAGTGGGTGAATACAACACTTCCCAGAACCACTTTTCCTATATGGGTTAGCCTTGACCAGTGAGAGAAGTTGTGTAGCATTTGTAAGACAACCACTAAGTAGAGATTATTTCTCTTAAAAAGTCATGGCAGTCAAACATGGTAATGGATAGACACAGACATGTCCAGTGGGTCCCAAATGATCCTGACTTTCCTACTCTGAGCTCGTCTTCACTGTTGGCCTCACTGATCACTTTTAGCCTCAAGTACACCACTAAGCCCTTGGCTCACAGCCTGCGTAAGTAGCAGCTTCCACAGAGGCAGTGGCTTCCACAGCCCCAGGTGCTATTCACTTGGCAACCACATATACACAGTATCTTGGACTTTTCACTCTTGGGCATATACCCAACAAAGATGTATACATAAAAGGGCATGTATAAGAATATGTAACAAAGATTACTCACTCCTAAATAACAAGTTATTGTTGTCCAGTATTTCATTTCTTTCCTTTTCAATTCCTTTAATTAAAATTTAATAGTATTAAATGATTATTAAATGCAGAGTATTTTTGTTTAAATTTGTCTCTATTTTTTACCAACTTCTTCACTCATATTCTTTCTTGGATCTCAGACTATCCTTCCAAGGCTTCTTCTTGAACTGCGCATAATAACATTACTGTAGTCAAGCCTGGTGGTAAATGCTCCTTTTTTTTTTTTTTTGATTACCTAGAAATGTCTTTATTTTTCCATTTTCCTTAAAAATAGATATTTTTATTTGGGAGGCTAAGGCAACGGGATCATTTGAAGCCAGGAGTTCAAGACCAGCCTAGGCAACATGGCAAGATCCTGTCTCTACAAAAACATAGAAAAAATTGGCTGGGCATGGTGGCGCACACCTGTAGTCCTAGCTACTCGGAAGGCTGAGGCAGGAGGATCACTTGAGCCCAGGAGTTCAGAAACAAACTGATAATTTTAAGTATTGAAATTTTGGTTGACAAGTAGTTTTTTGGGCTTTTTGTTTTGTTTTGTTTTCCTTTGTTTTGTTTTGTTTTTGAGAGAGGGTCTCGCTCTGCTGCCAGGACTAGAGTGCAGTGACATCATCGTAGCTCACAGCAACCTCCAACTCCTCAGCTGAAGTGATCCTCCTGCCTCAGCCCCCCATGTCCAGAAAATTTTTCTATTTTTTTTATAGAGATGGGGGTCTCACTCTTGCTCAGGCTGGTCTCAAACTCCTGGCCTCAAGCAATCCTCCCGCCTAGGCCTCCCAAAGTGCTAGGATTATAGGTGTGAGCCACCACACCCAGCCATTGACAGTTATTTTTGGTCAGCACTTTAAAGATATTTTTCTTCTGTCTTCTGGAATCTATTATTTCTGCTGAGGAGACTATATAATTATTCTAATTTTAGTGTCTAAAGGTATCTGTCTTTCCTCTCCACCTGTTTTTAAGATCTCTTTGTGTTTGGTGTTCTGTACTTTACACTATATAGTGTCTAGGTGTAGATTTCATCTTATTTATCTTGATTGACATACATTATCCCTCCTGTACTTGTTAATTTGTGTCTTTCATATATTTCAGAAAATGCATAACCTCTTCAAATATTGCATCATCTTTAATCTCTCAATTCTTTCCTCTGGGAATACTATAAAAGTGCACTAGATCTTTTCATATGATGCTCCACATATTTTTTTACCCCTTGCAATAATGATTTTTTTTATTTCCATTTTTTATTAAGGTACAAATTACATACAGTAAGCTCACCTTTTTTAATATGCAGTTCTGTAAGTTTAACAAACACATACAGTCACATAACCACCAGTACACACAAGAATAAAAACCATTCCATCACTCCTAAAAATGACCCAGTGCCATGTTACTGTAGCCCCATTCTGTGGATTGGCTTTTTACTTTCTTAACGGTGTTATTTGAAGCACAAACATTTTTAATTTTGATGGAGTCCAATTTAGGTACTATTTTTTTGTCACTTAAGCTTTTGGTGACATATCTAATAAACTATTACCTAACCAGAAAGCATAAAGATTTATTGCTATGTTTTTTTCCAAGAGTTTTATAGTTTTAACTCTAACACTTTGATGTATGATCCATTTCCAGTTAATTTTGTGGATGGTCTAAAGAATCCAACTTCATTCTTTTTGTACGTGGATATACAATTATCCAGAGATCACTGGATCATTTGTTGAAGACTGTTCTATCCCCCACTGAATTGTGTTGGTATTTTTGTTGAAAATCATTGACCATAAATGTAAGGGCTTATTTTTGGACTCTCATTCTATTCCAATGATCTATGTTTCTACTCTTAGGCCAGTACCACACTGTCTTAATTACTGTAGCTTTGTAGCAAGTTTCAAAATCAGGAAGTGTATAGTTCATTTATTTTCAGTGTGATAATTGATATGGCAGGGCAGAAATCTCCCATGTGTTTATTTGTATAACTAACTAATCACAGTATACCTTGAACTAATAATGCACCACTTCATATATAATATGAGAACCTTACAACAGCCCTACTAGTCATACTTTTACTTTTATAATTTAAATGTAAAATAATTATTACTACCTTTGCTTTAAATGAAAAATTGTCCTTTAAAGTTACTAAGAGTGAGAAAAATATCTTTTAAAATGTATCCATATATTAACCATTTTCTCCAATCTTTGTCCCTACATGAAGATCTGAATTTTCATCTGGTATTATATCCCTTCCATCTGCAGAATATCCTATAATATTTATTTTAGAACACATCTGTTCGTGATAAATTCACTCTTTAATCTGAAAATATCTTCATTTTATTTTGTTATTGAAAATCATTTTATTAGATATAGAATTCTAGATTGTATATATTTCTTTCCTTTTGCACTTTAAAGATCTCATTTTGTCGAATTCTGGCTCCCATTGTTTGTGACCAGAAGTCATCAGTAATTCCTACTGTTGTTGCCCAGTAGTGAATTTACATTTTGTTCTCTTTTCTGATTACTATTCTGATTTCTAATTACTATTCTGATTACTATTCTGAATAGTAATTCTCTTTATCTTTGATATTTGGCAATTTGACTATTATATGCCCAGGAATGGTTTTCTTTGTGTTTATCCTGCTTGTGATTCTTTCAGCTTTTTGGATCAGCGTATTGACAGTTTTCATCAGATTTGGAACACTTCAGCCGTTATTACTTTAAATATTTTTTATGCCCCAATCTCTCTTTCTACTTCTCCTGGGACTCCAATTATACATATTTCAGGCTACTTGATTTTTTTATATAGGTCACTGAGGTTTTTCTTTTCTTTTTTTTTCCTTCAATTTTTTTCTTCTCCATGCTTTTTATTGGTCCACCTTCAAATTCACAGTTCCTTTCTTTTTATACAATCTTTCATCATCTACTGGATTTCTAACTAGTATCATATCAACATTTCTGTTATTGTATTTTTCATTTCTAGAATTTTTACTTGGTTCTTTCTTACAGAATACGTTTCTCTCATAAGAGTCTCCATCTGTTTACTCACCACATCCAACATTTCTTTTAAATTTTTGATCATATATGAAATTCTACTAATTCCAAAGCCTGTGTTTACTCTGGGTCTGTTTATATTGACTATTTTTTCTGATGAGAATGAGTCACGTTTTCCTGATTTTTCACATCAAATAAAATGTTTATTGCAAGTTGGACATTATAAATGCAATGTGTTAGAGAGTTGGTATATTGTTATTTTCTTTTTAATGAGTTTACTTTTTTCCCCTTATCTATTAATTAGATCAGCTTGATCCTACTGCAGCTTGGTTTTAGGCTTTGTTTAGGCATATTTATAGTAGCCCTTATTCCAGGGCTAGTGCATCTTATCCTCTAATTTATATGCTTTTGGGGGTCTTCATGCAACCATTTTCCTATACTGTAGCCTTTTAGGGGTCTTAATTAAAAGCTCAGAGTGTTCACCAAAGTCTCTCTACTTATTCTAAACTCTTTCAGCAATCTGCAACCTCGGGGCTCTCCATTCAGTGCAGAGTCCCCAGGAGCTGTTGTCTGCCTGCGATGAGAGTATTGCCTTGTGCTTGTCCAGCTTAAAATTCAGCCAAATAAGCAAAGAGATTCATGTGCAGATTTCTGGATCTCCTACTTTTGCAGCCCTCTCATCTCTGGTATTCTGCCTCAATTTCAATTTCCTCATTATTTTTGAACTTCAGTCTTTCTTTCCTCCATTCAGTGAAACTGCTGTTCTGTGTGGTTTCTACAATTTGTGTGATATTTTAGGAGTCCTCAGGCAGAAACCAAAGACAATGTGAAACTCATCTTGTTTGTTTCTTTTATCTCAAAGTCACAGTGACACACACACTGTCTGTTGCCCAATGCCCTATTGTCCAGTGCCTAAACACAGTTTTTTCATGTATTTGCCTACATCAGTGATTGTTTATTGTGGGAAGGTAAGTCCAATATTCATTTCTCTATCATGAATGGAATCATAAATTCTTCATTTGAAAAAAATCATTTAATATATAAAAGCTACTTTATATTCTGTTTCTTATCAGTATCCGCAGTCCTTGGGATATAATTCTGTTGATTTTTATTTCTACTGATTCTTACTAATGGTGACTTTCTCCTGTGTATTTGATGATCTTTGAATGTGAGCTTTTATTTGTTTTGTCTTAATCTTGTGAAGATCCTAGGAGCTGATGAAGTGCATGATTTTCTCTGGTTAGGGTTTGTAATTGCTACTGCTAGAAGCCAGGGGGCACTACCAACCTGGGTCCAGTTTGGTCCACCTCCAGGATCCTGGGCTTAATGCAGGAGGCTTATGTTCTGTTTTTCTACCTTGTAGTGGCTTAGTCTGCAGATCTAGATAGTTAGATAGTTCCATTTTTCTGGTTTTCTACTTGATCACTGTTCCTTTCTCTGATTTCTGTGCCTTATTTTATATTTTTTGGTGGAAGAGTTTTGAGAATTATTTTAGCCCCCCTATTCCCCCAAAAAATAAGAGAAAAGAAAGAAAAAATTAAAATATTCGTATGTATTATACAGATTGACAATGGACCTGTTATCTGGCCAGTAGGTTAAATGGCCATGAATCATATGCAGCGGTCCCCAACCTTTTTGGCACCGGGGACTGATTTCACGGAAGACAGTTTTTCTATGGTGGGGGAATGGGGCAGGGGTGGGAGTGGGTGGGAGGTGGAACTCAGGCAGTGACCTGAGTGATAGGAGAGGCTGTAAATACAGATAAAGAAGATGAAGCTTCCAGCCACTCACCTCCTACTGTGTGGCCCAATTCCTAACAGGCCACAGATCTGTACTGGTCGGAGGCCCTGGGGTTCGGGGATGGCAAATATAAGGCATCCTGAGGGAAGACTGGGAGTTCTACAACTGAGAAGAGTTTGTAACACTCTCCTAGGAATTATTCCCACTTTGACATATGGTTATGTACTATGTCTAGTTAAGTGGATTTAAGGAGTATATTATAAACTATCCCTCACAAAATATACACATGGCTTAAAAAGAATCTTGCAAAGAAACTATGTGTATTTAACACAAATAATGAAAGCATAAGCACAAGATTTTGAAATATGGCAGATCTGATAGTTCTCCTGATTTTAGCACTTTATCAGCTTCACTATGAGGAAAAAGCAACAATAATGTAATCAGAAGTCACAATGTTACTCAAAATTTTAAAAAATTGTAATCATTAGGATTATGGGAAATACAAATTTACATGCATTATCCTTTACTATTACCTAAGCCTAAGTATATACTGTACCTTGAGATGTTAGCTAATACTATAAAGCTATCAAATTAGCAAAATATTTTAAAAATAAACAGAATATGAAGATAATTTTCTGTATTTTTTTCAGTGATGTTAGAAGTCACACAATATTGAATGCATTACTTCGCAGAAGAAAAGGCTTCTTATTAGCAATAGACAATAAGGCACATATCAGTGGGGGAATATAGTGGGATTTCCAGCTATTGTAAAAAATGTCTGGAAAAAGCAACAAAGAGAACTATTTGTTGACAAACGAAAATGTAGTCCTAGTGGTCAACAAAGGTAGAAAAAGGAAAACAACAATAACAAAAAGTATTTGAACAAATAGACATTATGGATGCTTTACTGTGCAGTTGGATGAAAGCATAAATATTTCTAACCTTGTCTCAGTGCAGGTGTTTGCTTAATTCAGTTTCGTAAGGAATTAGACAAATAACTTTTTTCCTATGCTACCAAAGTAAAAAGTATCAAATATAGTGTATCCTTATCAGTAAACGACTTCCTTAATAACAGCAATGTTTTATGAAAATTGATACAGTTTCTGTAAGTGGAATTTAAAAAGGGATTCAGACAGAAGTACAGAGATAGTACCACATGTGATAACTTTGTATAAACAAGACCTTTAATTTCACACATTTTGAAATGAGAAGGGGAGTGACTATGAAAATCTTTTGTACCATGCAGATGTTTGATATTTATTTAGTGGCAAGCTTTTTTTCATGATGGCTGGTGGCTTCTAGGAGCATGTGACTTATCGAATATTTTTTTTTTAAGTTTAGTCTTTCCCTTCAGGGTAAATGTGGTAACAATAACTAAGAAAATGAATACTTTTGGAAAAAATCATGCTAGGATTGGAAAAAATCATGCTAGGATAACAGCATTTAGAAAACAGGTATTTGGAAATGTTTCACAGTTTTGTGATTTTTTTTTTTCTGAGAATAATTTAAAATATAAATCACACATATAAATTTTCTTATCTTCACACTTTAAAATCATGGAAATAGAGTTTTCTAACCTGCTCATAAATCTTTCAGATAAATGGTTTTGTAAACATTTTGTCATCATTTACTGAAAATTTCTAAATGTTATGTCTTCTAGTTTGCTAGGAAAATTGGTTGACATTAGGTAAGATGGACATTTGTTAGCCAAATTGCATTTAAAAACTTTTGTGTAATTGACGGATGGAACTGAAAAAAAAGTGTTACGGTTTAGAAATTGCAGGTAATAGAGCAGTTCTTCCAGTTTTAACTTTGTTATTTTGTGATGTTTCAGCTATTGAAACCCAATTTCCAAATAAACTCTCCTTAGAACTAGCCTTGTGAATTGCTGTATCACAAAGTATTTAACAAGAAATTTAAAAAAATAATTAAGTATATTCAGCTCTATTGCTTTTATTTGTGCCATTAGCAAAGTAACATTAAAATTACTTTTAACCATTTTTATTTCATTTTTATGTTTTATGTATTAATTTAGTAAAAAAGTAAATATATATGTATTGAGGTTCATGTCCAAATGTTCTTTTAATGAGGAGATGAACAATTTTGATTGTTTATAATATTTGATTGCTTATAAACTTGTTAAGCAAGTTATTACAGTTAAATGTTTATAATTATGGTTTGGAGTAGCCAACAAGTTCTCTAAAATAGTTTTCCTTACAAAAATTGCACAAATTTAGTTTTAGAGCAAGTAAAATGAGAAAAAGAAAGGAAAAAAAATCATTCCAAATTCTACCAACTGGAGATAATCACTGTTGAAATTTTAGCGTATACCCTTGTAGATTTTATTTTATAGATATATGTATGAGCCTCTTTCACAAACTTAGGTTTATTCTTCATTTAAAACTGTTTTCATAGATCTTTATATATTATACAATTGTTTAAAATAGAATTTGAATGAGATTTTGGGACAGAGATTAAAATTTAAAGGAACAATTACTAAGGGACTCCATTCTGCTGTGACCAAAGCTGAATCTTGATCAACCTGGGGCAGGATTAAACATTTGTTTAATTTAGTCCATTGCCTGTCATTTAAATGGCCTTTATCTAGTTGTTAAATGTGTGGTTTAACTATGAAGAGAAGTTACCAAGAAATAGTCTGACCAAATTCTGTGGTTTTTCATTTGCTTTATCTTCATATGGTCTATGTAACAAGGCAGATAGATTAAAAGGAACTAAGATTTTGGCAAGGCTTTTGTTTCTGTTCAGCATTACAACTGTATCTGAAACTGATATGGTTTAAAATATGGTTTATAAACTAGAATTCACTGCGTGCAACAGGATAGAGACTAGAACCCACAGTGACTATCCATGGAGTCATGTATCTTCAGAATCAACCAGTTATCTTTTAGAGGTGTGGTCCTAGACCCAATCTTTTTATATAACATTTTTTATCAATGACTAATACTACCAGAAAAAAACATTCATTGACACAGCAAATGAAACCTAGCTGGGAAATGAAAACTAAGAAGAGGAAGTCACATTCTCAAGGACCAGATTAGAATCAAAATGAAAATTGGAGAAGTAGCAAGAAGTAAACAAAATGAGTAAGTCATATGGGTGGGCTAAAATAAGCAAGGAAGAAAAACAAGTTTCACAAGGAGGAATGCCTAGCTGTTGGAAAGTATCAAGGAAGATATCTTAGGGATTTTAGCAAATAACAAGCTGACTAGGATCAATAATGTAGTGCCATTGTTTAAAAAGCAAACAAAACATTGCAAAATGTATCTCTTACTAAAATTTACCTAAACTCCTCCTTCGTAGTTGAGTGCCACTTGCAAATATCAAGAACTTATTCTTTTTTCCAGAATGCCATTCACTTTATGTGTAACATATGTGTAGAACTTAATCACTCAAATGACTTAAATAGTAACAGAGGAAAAACTAGTTTCATTGTAAGATTGAAGAAAGATGATTTCTCTTTTCTCCTGGAAGAGATAGAGTAATTGAATAACGGTCTTTAAGAGGTTCATATATAACAATAAAAGGCTACTGAATTCAGGCACTTATGTACCTTATGTAATTTAAAAGCAGATCAGTCATGAAAGACTGAAAGAGAAAATGAAGTTAAATTGTATTAGGAAGGAGTTAACAGTATAGATAGGGATAAAAAAATAACAGAAAGGATCGGTTGAAAATTAGAACAATTGCAAGAATCTGGTAGAATGTCCATTGAGAGATTTCTATTTTTCTGTAATGGTGAAATATGGAGGGATGAAATACAAAATTTTTAATGTCCCGGCCAGACTCAAAGACCTCAAGTTTTGTAAGTTTTGTCTCAGGTAGTAACTAGAATAAACACTTTGCACCAAGATTTTAAACTGTAACAGAAGGAGTAAGTTTGTTGTTATTAAAACTCTACCACTAATGTCAAGAGACATTTCCTTAAAGTACTGTAACTGTGTTACATTCTCAAATCTTAGTGCACTATCAGCTGCAGATATCTGAATGCAGACATGGTTAAAAAAAAAAAACCCTGAAATTTTATTTTCCTGATCATGCTATTTTATACTTTTATTTTTCTTTTTGAAACTTTTATTTTTCTTTTTGAAACTTTTATTTTACAAATGAACTATATTTAACTACAGAACATTTAAAAAGTACAGACAAGCAAACAAGACCAAAAATGCATGTACAATTCCACAACTGAAGGGAGAAAATCAGTAACTATTTTGATGTATATCTCCTCAGATTTTTTTCTACATACATGCATATATAAAATAGTTTATAAAGTATACTTTTAATTTTATATGTATTTTAAACATTCACAAAAACAGGAAATTTGTAATCTTTTGTTTGATTTAATACCATTTACATCATTTCCTATTAACATACTAGATCTACATCGTCATTTTAAATGGCTGCCATAATCCCTAACTTCGGTCCTCTAAGTGTTTCTAATTGTTCACTATTAAGAACTGCAGTAGTATCTCCAATATTCCTTTTTTTTTTTTTTAATGCAAGAAGATAATTGGAACAAACAAAGAATTCAGGGCATTTACTCATCCAACAGATAATTATCGAACACTTATTTGTGCCGGACATTACAGTAACTGGGAGCTGGGAACAGAGAAGTGGTTAAGGCAAGATCTCCACTTTCAATTAACTTTCAGTCTCGTGAACTAGAAAGGCGAGTTGAGGAATTGGGAGGCGCCAAAATGCTCATCCTTCCTTCAAAGTAAATCTGGTTTAAGAGAAAGTTGCTGAGTTAGGGGTCAGGTGTACATATATGTTAATTAACTAAAAAGTTCCTAGCATTAAAATCCCTACAGTTAATAGGTTTATGCATAAAAAATATGAATCCACAACATGTACGTGAGCCACGATCCTAGGAGCTACCAGACAACAAACCCGGACACAGCGCTCAGCAACCTCACCCTGGTTCCAGGCGGAGAGGAAGCACGTCCCCGGGCCTCCGGGCGCCGGCGCGGGGAGCGATCCCCCCGCGGGACGAGCTCCCTGAACGCCCGGCCGCTGCACCCACTTCCCGCGTTCTACGCCAGGCGGCCACAAACAAAACCTTCACCCAACCACTTCCACTTGGAGAAACCATCCTAGCCGAGCGTGGCTTTGAAGACCAAGTGCAAGGTTGCTCAGCACGGTGGTCAGAGCGAGGGTGGAAAACAAACTTTGTTACGTGTTAACTTGGAGCAAAGTGATTCTAGGAAGGGAGACTGAAACTGTGCGCAGCCTCTTCATAAAAATCGTTTTAAATGATGACTACGGAAGCGGAGCCGTCTCTCCCAGGGCTTGAAAGCAAACAGGAGACGCTGGCAGGACGGTTTCAGCAGGTGGCCAGCCGTCCGCATCCTGACCTCCTCCGCCCCCGCTCGCCTCGGTTTGGACTACGGTTTCCGCGGCGGCCGGAGAGGACGCATCCTCCACGCTGCAAACTCGCATCAATGGGATTCCTCTAGTGGAAAATACAGCCCCCCCCCACCCCCCCGGCAGACAAGCCCTAGGAGGGCCGGGCCTGTGGCCGCGCCCTCCAGTTCCAGGACGGACGGGCGCCGCGAGTTCCATCCCGACCTCGGGTCGGCTCGGAGCCCCCAGCGCACACGGGCTGGCCGGCACCACCCGCCGCCTGCGGCCGAGGGGGCGGGGGAGGTGCCGCGGGGGGCGGGCGCGGCGCGCAGGGAGGGGAAGGGGTTCTCGCGCGATTGGGCGAGGTTTCCGGTGTTGTGACTGAAACCCGTCAATATGGCGGCGATCGGCCGCGGCCGCTCTCTGAAGAACCTCCGAATACGAGGTAAGCTTGCTGCAGCCCTCACTCCCCACCGCCCGGCGTCCGCCACCCCTAGCACTTGCCTTCCCCTGGCCCTGGGTGGGGGGAGCGAGCCGGGGCGCTGGCCGGAGCCAGGGCAGCCGCAGCTGGCCTGCGAGAGAATCCTAATTGGGGCTGTGTGTCTGTTTCGCGCAGGGCGGAATGACAGCGGCGAGGAGAACGTCCCGCTGGATCTGACCCGAGGTAACGCGGAGCGCCGCGGGCGCCGGCGAGGGCGCGCTGCTGGGGAGGAGCCGGGCCCGGGGCTGGGGGCCCGAGGCAGGGGCGGGCCCCGCTCGGGACCGGCGCGGGTGCGGGGGACAGAGCTGGAGTCCCGCCTGCCGGCCCGCGGGAGCCGAGCCCGGGGCCGCCTCGCCAGACCCATCCCCCTTCCCGGTGCCCGATTCCCTCGCCCAAGCCCTTCTCTGGGCCTCGGGCTGCTGCGGGTGCGGGGTAGCACTGAGTAGGACTCGGCGGACCCGGCGACCCTGATGGTTCTCTGGACTCCCGGGGGTGGGCGTTTTACACCTAAACGGGAGCTAAGGCTGCTGAATTCTGGGGGCGGCTGGAGGGAGGTAGAGGCTGTTATTTAGGTTGCAGGAGGATGTTTGAGGGAAGAGCGACCACATCCTGCCCTCCCCGTCCCCCAGAGCAGAAGCCGGACCTGCCCGGTTCTTGCTGACTGCGTGACTGCTTTTCTTTTTGCCCACCGTCCTGTGGGGACCCGCAGCATTGATAACTCGGTAGTGAAACCTAGAGAGCTGGTCATTACTGCTAAATGTCTGGTTTACGCTGTGTTTCCCTTCTGCTTCCCTTTCCCGGGCCGCTGGGACTGTAGTTGGCAAAAGACCGCCTCCTCACCCTGCTGCAGGTTCATTGTTTACCTTCTGCAGTGATGGGTTTGTTTACACCTTAGGAACAGGGTAAACCCGGCTGTATTTTAAGGACCTAATCCGACTTCTAGCCAGTATTTCTTATATCAGTCACAATATTAGAGTTTATTCGACAATATCTCGCTGAAGATTGAGTAGTTGTTGTACGAGATTCTTTTCTCTTCCACGATAAACAGGATTTGGTCTACTGATTCCGAAGGAGTCGTGTTTCTCACTGGCTGTAGCTTGGGTTTAGCTGTACAGAATCAGTTTCTTTCTGAGACCTGTAAAACACCTTAGGAAGTTTTTTAAAAAAGTCGTTGTCAACATTCTATATGAGATCAATTTATGTAGTTTTTACTCTGTGTTGTGCTTGACGTAATGACTATTATGTGCAGTATTTGTTAAACCTGGGCTCAGTGTTGGCAACAGCTCATCTCTGTAGTGAAAGCATAGTGTATTCTCTAATTTGTTTTATTTCGTATATTTTAATGTAAGATTACTGTTTTATAAACTGAATGGTCATCTTTCATTGAGCTACAGGAGTACATTTTGTTAACTTAATATTTTATTCTGAAACTTCAGGGACTTAGTTTTGGGTGAACCAGGTCCTTTTTACAGGCAGAAGAGTTTCTAAAATACAATATAGTAGGGGTTAAGTACTGTCTACTAATTAGATCACCAATGCACTAATTTGGAACATTTTTTCAGCAGCTAGGTATTGAGAATTAGTATAGAAAGATGTAAAGTTTTGACTTGTGCAGTGGTTTGGAAACAACTATATAGCACACACATGAAAAATCTATATGAAATAGATTTTCTAGTAAACTTCCTAACAAAATAAGGGTAATAATTTAGTATTTCAGGTCTGTAAAAGGAGTAGTTTATTAGTGATTTAATTTATATGCAAGTATATGTATTTTAGATGGCGGCGAAAAGAGAACTAACTGATTAGATAAACTTGAGTCTTAATTTGTGCATTAAAACCTGCTTAGGGCCAAGCTTGGTGGCTCATGCCTGTAATCCTAGCACTTTGGGAGGCAGAGGCTGGATGATTGCTTGAGGCCAGGATTTGGAGACCAACGTAAGCAAGAGAGACCTCATCTCTACAAAAAATAGAAAAATTAGCTGGGCGTGATGTTGCAGACCCATAGTCCCAGCTATTTAGGAGGCTGAGGTAAGAGAATCGCTTGGGCCCAGGAGTTTGAGTTTGTAGTGAACTATGATGATGCCACTGCACTCCAGCCTAAGCAACAGAGTGAGACTCTGTCTCAAAAAAAAAAAAAAAAAGCCTGCTTAGATGTGGTGCTGGAAATATATTAGAGTTATACCTTAAATTGAGTGCGTTGAACTCCTATCACAGTAGTTTCTGTGGTGTTAAAATTTTGGGTTGTAGAAAAATTTATGTACAAATTTGATTTGATACTTTTGGTGTATTCCAGTTTTACTCAGATACACAGATAACTGTATGTTTACTATTTAAAATGGTGTATTACCTGAGTATTTAGTAAGCACCTAATTAGGTCCATAGGTGTTTCCAAGATACTATAAAAAGTGCAGGAAATGTTATTTCTGCCTGCCCTGACAAAAGGTACTGAAGTTTGAAATGAAATGTACACAGCCATTTGAAACTGATTGCAAAAGTACAACAAAGAATGAGAGGTTATATGATATCTGTATTCCTAAATCATAAAGTTTAGAATAAAAAAGTAATCCGAGTTAGATTCCTTGTATAGTGACACTATTGTTTTAAAAAATTGTTATTCTAACAGGCGTTTCATTGTTCAAGGAAGGCTTGTGGATCTAACATGAAGTAAATTCATGAGGAATTAAACTTTAGTAATAATTTGAGAACTGAGGCAGTCTGGATTGCCACTAAAGGACAGCTGCTCGTGGATTGTATTACAATATGTAAAAAGATAAAGTTTGGGGAACGAAATTTTTTTTTTTTTAATGCTAAGGTAGTGTTTTCTCTTATTCTAATTGTTTTTATATAAGTTTTAAGAAATTCATTGTGTAGATATCTGATAAAGTTCATTATAAAATACAGGTTATGGTCATTGTCATCCCTAAAGGAGCCATCAATGCATAGTGAAAAGAGAGCTGACTATAAAGTCAGATAATTCTGGGTCGTAATCTCAGCTGTGATACTTAATAGTTGAGTGATTTGGGGCAAGTTATTTGACCTTGTTTAACTCCTGATTTCTTCATCTCAAAAAGAAGAGATAACTTTGAAGGGTTATTAAGAATGTGAGAAGTAAATGACCTAGCTCTTAATTATTCATCATAAGATGGGATACTTTGTGAGTGATATTTAATGTTAGTTGCCTTCCTGCATTATGAAATCAAAATTCTTTAAATCATATTAGAAATATTTCATAAAATTGTTTTGAATATTACAAATTTGTCGATAAGGAATTATGGTATTCAAGCTTCATTGTTTTGCTATTGATGTCATTAAATACTCTCTCTGTATTGCATGCCAAAATGTATTTTGAAACCCAAATGCTCTCCTTAGCTACTTCTACTACAAGGATAGACTGTTTATCATTCTAGTAATTCATCTCTTCCCAGTACTGAATAACTTGAAAAGGTACAGTGTTCTTCTTGGGTAAGCTCCTCCTGGTATGATTGAATTATTATGTTCAAAGTGAATTCCCAGAACATGGACACACCTGTAGTTAAATATAATTATTAGAATATAATTTATTTAAAAGTACAATTGAGTTTTGTAATTTTGATTATCTAACTTAGATCTTTTACTTCTCCATTAATAAGAATAAAAAAGTTGACTATCTCGGTTGCCGTTTAATACCTAGAAAAGTAGGAAGGTTATCTGAAATGAAGTAGATTTGAACACTTTGTTTTCTTATTTCTTCTAGTTAGGAGCTTACTCATTTGTTCACTTCAATTAGACACAATAGTTATTGACTAAACACCTATTATTATATACCAGATGCTGAATTAAGTACTGGAGCAATAAAAATGAGGAAGATATTACCCTCTTTTAAGGGGTTTATTGGAACAGACATAAAGAAGTGATTACGATATGCAACAGTAATGTACAAGGGACGGAGAAGTAGACCAATAGTAGCCAGAGGAGAGAATGATAAATTGTCTGATGGGTAGAGGATGAGAGAAGTCTCCGAGAGGGGTTGACTTCTCTTAAGAGTTGTTGTGGTGGACATAATAGAAGGAAATATGGACTTTCTAGGGAATATACCACACGTGGGAAAGGGAAAGTCAGTAGCTGCCTAGGAGGCTACCGATACAATCTGGCAGGTTGTAGAGAACTGGACCAGCATGTTGGCTACAGATACGAGGCCAATTATATATTAGAATGGGGGAATCAACTAATTTATTTACCTCAGATTTCAAGCTGACTTTGTAATACCCTGTAATACTCTGTGCAGAGAAATTTTATTTATTTATTAAAAAGGTAGAGGCTGCCCATCCAATGTGAATTCTCTAATCTTCTCCCTATATTTAGCCTTCTGTTCCCCTGATTCAGAGAATAAAGCATCTCTACTCCTTTCCAAGGATAATTTTATGCTCCTAATACTGTTTCCTCTAAGATTCTTTGTAGAACTAAGATCTTCTCTTCTTCATTTCTTCTTTCCTGTGGGCTCAGTTTTCTCATGTTCACCAAGCATTTGTTACAGCCTTCATATGGACCAAGTACTATCCCAGGCATGGGTTGAAGGTGGAATACGGAGTGATAAAAAGATTACAAAACAGTTATTTTTCTTTTCTTTTCTTTTTTTTTTTTTTTTTTGAGACAGAGTCTCACTGTGTTGCCCGGGCTAGAGTGCCATGGCGTCATCCTAGCTCACAGCAACCTCAAACTCCTGGGCTTAAGCAATCCTTCTGCCTCAGCCTCCCGAGTAGCTGGGACTACAGGCATGCACCACCATGCCCGGCTAATTTTTTCTATATATTTTTAGTTGTCCAATTAATTTCTTTCTATTTTTAGTAGAGACAGGGTCTCACTCTTGCTCAGGCTGGTCTCGAATTCCTGAGCTCAAACAATCCGCCCGCCTTGGCCTCCCAGAGTGCTAGGATTACAGGCGTGAACCACTGCGCCCGGCCAAAACAGTTATTTTTCTGTAGGCTCTACAGACAAAATAGATTATCCTCACTCCACAACATTATTTCTTAACCACTATGGTCTTGTAATCACAACTCTCCCCTGTACTGAAAATAATTATTTAAAAGATGCTAGTAACCTCTTGCAAAATTCATTGGCATTCTACTATTAGCAGTACTACTATAATATTAATTTGCGCTAGGCACCAAAATGTATTATCTCACTTAATCTTCAACAACAGTTTGAGGTACTTTTACTAGTTGAGAATATAGACTTTGAAATTTTAAAGGACTGAAACTCAGAAAATTAAGTAATTCAGCCAAGGTCACAGTATTAATTAGTGACTGGTATGTATCTGATGATCATCTCAAGGTTGTGATGTGTAAAACTTTGCCCTCCAGAGTGTACCCACTTTTCACTTTCTACATACCACCACTATCCTCTGTTAGTCAAGCTAGAGACCAACCGCTTATCTTCTTTGTTCTGTTGCTAAATTCCTCTGTGTGCCTCTGAAATATCTATTGAATTCAGTCTTTCCTTCTATTCCCACTGCTATTGGTCTAGTTCACGTCCTCGTTATCTCATTCCGTGACAGTAAAATCTTGCTCTGTTCTCCCCTTTTTTTACTCCCTCTGCTACACAACTGCCAAGATTATTTCCCAGAAATCTAGATCTGATCTTGTCATTCCCTTGAATAAAAAAACAAAACACATACACAGTCATATTTTATAGGCTCATTTTTGATCACAAACTAAAGTCTCAATTTCTTAGTTTGGCATTCAAGGGTTTTTCTGATTTATTCCCATATTTTCTTCTGCACTACCTTAACCATACTAGTCTCAATATATCTGCCTGTCTGCATAGTTCACTACATTATACACAATGCTTCTCAAAGAGGATTAGAGAGAGTTTGCTAGTTTGAAGCATCAACCCCCTAGTCCTGTTCTTTCCCCTTGGAACTGTTATGCTCCTGGTTGAGAATAATTGCTTTAGTCAAAGAAGACTGTTTGCTATTCCTAGAACATGCAATTTCATATTTACATGATCTCGCATAGGTGTTTCTTTTGCCTAGAATTGCATTTCCAGAACTCTATAGAAATCCTAATTCTTTAAGGTGGAGGTCATGTGCTGCTGCTGGGACACCTTCCTTATCATCTCAGTGGTAATTTATTGTGTCCTTCTCTACTTTTTCATGTCTTTATTTATTCCTTCCTAAGTTGCACTTACCACTGTCTTATTTTAATTCTTTGTCCAATTTTCCCCCCTATATCTTATGCTTCTTGAGGGCAAGGGTTCTCTTTTTCTCATTTTTAACAACCCCCCCCCCCACCCACAGTATCTATCCTAAAATAATCACCGAAGCATTTATTGAATGGAAGAGTGGAGGGGGAGAGGTGGGAAAAGGGATAGTATAATATCAAGGAGAATTGAAGGAAAAAAGCACTTTAAGTTTGCAGTCTTGAGGGACAGCGAAATTGATGGTGCCATAAAACAGGGGGATGATAATGAGTTTAGCTTTGCAGTTTGAATTTCAGGTGATTCCACTGCCAGAGATGTGTAAGAGGTAGCAGCAAATACTGGAATGGAGGTTGTAGTTGTTCTGAACTTATGATTTGTTTGTTCTTTGCATAAGGTGTTAAAAAAAGGAAGACTGTAAATGGAGAAAGAGCTACAGATTTGAGTGTTGGAGGATAAGATGATGAGGGTGTATGTCGTAGGGTAGGAATCAAGAAGAAATGGGTCAACCAACAGAAGAGAAGACAGTTAAGATTATGATCTCTAAAGCCAAGACAAGTGTTTTGAGTTGAAAGTGCTGCTAGGATATATTGCATTGAAGTTGAGGTCTGGACAACTAGGTTGTATTCTAACTTGATCTGAGGAAGATCTTGGCATGCTGTCTAACCTCTCTAGGCTTCAGTTTCCTCATCTCTGAAATGCAGAGTACTTTACACTTGTAGCACTTTCATCTTTGTCTTTGTGATTCAGTTTCCTCACCTCTAAAATGCATAATGCTTTACGCTTGTAGCACTTTTGGTTTTCCATCTCTGTGATTCTGAGATATCACTATGTTCCTCAGATATTGAAAGGTTAAAAAGAAAGCATTTATAGCCTTGCTAAATCACTGTAAGAAGTATTCCTATAAACAATAATGAATACATGTAGGGGTGGTGGTATTTCATAGCACTTTAAATGTAAATTACAGTCGACTCTCAATTTCATTTTAAGTAATCCACCTGCGGTGACTTGCTACCTCCCTCTTCCGCTTCCTAGGTCACTGGCTACTGAAAATAGGGCTGTGAAAAGCACAGTGAAGTGAATGAATGCTTTGCT
Source organism: Indri indri (assembly GCA_004363605.1). NCBI lineage: Eukaryota > Metazoa > Chordata > Mammalia > Primates > Indriidae > Indri > Indri indri. The sequence goes on from RJWJ010004476.1 coordinate 54,167, forward strand.
TGCCTGTGTATGTGTACTTCTATCACCAAGCTAAGTACAGTCCACTCTGTTACCTGCCTTAAAAAGGGGAAGAATGATAGAAGAGTGCTAAATATATAATCTAAATATTTGTTTTTATTTATAGTGGTTTGGGAAGATTTTGTTTTTTCCTCCCTGTAATAGATTGGTATACCTTTTCTTTTACATTTTTTTGAAACATTAGCGTTGATTTTTATTTCCTAAGCAAATACATTAGAATAGTGGAAGAAAGTAAACAGATTAAAATATTTATTAGGTAATCCACATACGAATAATTGATAGTTGACTGTTAATGTTTTATGGGTCGTCCATTGTTCTGTATTTATGCTTTTTGGTTACTGTGGCCAAGTTAAAGCTGAATGGCCCCTTAAAATTATATCCCTACGGTGAATGTAATTATAAAATTATACAGATGCCAAAGTAAATTGAAAATAATTATGTAAAACTAGCTAAAAATGTATTACATTCATATGTCAAAAGTAATAGGCATGAAAGAGAACCTAAACCTAAGTACATTTTTCATATTCATCTTATAAATCTTCCAGCCAGACAGATTGCATAAACTGAGGAATGTACCTGGTAATGATGAAACTTATATGAGATATAATAAAGTTGAGAATATTCCAATGCTCTAAACATATCTTGTTTAAGGAGTCAGTTGAATTTAATAAGAAATAGAGAAAAGATTTTTTTAACCTTAATTACCTGGATTTTAAAGAATCTGGCTTCTTCAATTACTTTTCCATTTTTTTTTTTTTTTTTTACCACAGTGTGTTGAAGAATTTGGATTTGTAACGGTTTTTTTAATGCCAGCCAGCATATTTTTGATAAGTGTATTATATAATCACGTGGGTTAGTACTGTTGTGATTGAGGAAGGCATAAATCTTTTCTTCAGGAAGTTTATGTTATAGTTGGGATAGAGCCATATTAGTGTATAGTATAAGACAGTAGTATTTGAAGAACCTGCCAGTTATCTTTAAAAAGTACTCAAAAAGCCAGAAGAATTCAGAAAAAAATGGGAGATAGATAAGGAATGACCTAGAGCAAAGACTTCTTAGAAGTGATGCAGTGATGACACTCAAAAGACCTTTGCATACAAGCATAGCATTTAAATAGGTAGAGCTCTGGGCTAGAGTTTTAAAAATCATAACTTAATTTTTCAAACTAACATATTCCTGGCATATTTCTCAAGGTAATATTGAGAAAAAATTCGTAAATTTTTTTCCTATATATAAATCTCTTAACTTTTGAAGATTGAGCATGTTCATACAGCCTCTTCTGACCTTTGAAGGTAGTGCTAGACTGAAAGATTTTGGGTATATTGTCAAATACTACTTACGTATTTGTGACTATGAGTATATAAATGCCTGTATTCCAAACCCAAGCATAAATGACTTTTTCTTCCATTGTTTTGTATTGTAGTACATGTGTCACACCTTCATTAATACTGTTAATGGAGGGAAGTATGCATGCTCAAGTGGCTCTGTGAATTTGGTATCAAACTTATTTCTAGATGTATGCAACCTAGAAATAGAGATTATAAATGGAATGGGTAGTGTTTTTATTATTTTCCACACTGAAAACCATATTTTCCGATTTGAAAATTTAAACATGTAGCCTGACAATGAGATAGAATATTGGAAATGCAGATATTCCCGAAACATGCATAACGTTTCGTTGCCAAATCCAGACGCCCTACCAAGCCCTCTAGTGATTTGGGTAAAGGATAAATAGTGTTTCAGGAAATAATTGCTCCATTATAGCAGCAAAACAAAACTTCAGTTGCCACTTGCAGGGATTTTAGTAATCTTGCTCTGAATCCAGTGAAATTTCTTGTGTTTCTTATCATGAATAAAGAGTGAAGAGACACAGAAGCTGTAAACAAAGAAGATTGCCAAGTAATTTACTTTCAGTTACTAAGAAGGAACAGCTTGTTAAATAAAAGTGTATTTAACTGTTTTAGATGTGTGCACATACATATTTTTATCAATAGTTTCATACTTCGAGAAATCACATCTTAAAATAGTATTGCTAATTATTTCCATGCTTAATTGCTTAGTGTTCATCCTTCATATACTAAAACTTTTTAATTGTCCTGTTTTTTCACTCATAATTCTCTGATGTTCACCACACTACCATCACTACCACCTCCCTCTCTCAAGAAAAAAAAAAATGCACAAGGAGAAATGAAAAACTCTTGAGAGGAATAGAATTATAGAGAGAGACTCTAGTGGTTGGGAACACATTTTGAGGTAGGTGAGCTGTGCACTCTTAACATTTAGCAATATTATGGTTTCAGTATATGTGACCAGGTGGCAAGTGGAATATTGTGGAACTTTTTATTCAGCACATGTGTTGTTGAGTAGTTTTTAATCATATCTGTCACGTGTGATATTTGTGTAAAATCCTGATAGTGGATGTTGGAATACTAAGATCTGTTTCTTACCTCATTCATTTAGAGTGACTTGTGGTTTTATTTTACTATTGTAGGCTATAACTTCTAGTGTTATTTTTGAATGGTATAACTTAGTACAAAGCCAGTCAGATTAATTCTTATGTGATGTAAGTTTTCATATTTTATATGAGAATAATTCTTACATTAAATTTATAACAACTTTTAGTGAACTAAATTTTAGAATAGCTTTAAAATGTTAAAATCATTTTATGTATTTTGATAAGAACCTTAAAATTGTCTTTCTCCTTATGGGAAGTTTCATTTTGAATACACAAATATATGTTATTGTTTTACGTAGCAAAATGGAAGTAGTCATATATTTGAAAAAATTTTGGGTGTTCTTCGAAAGAAAATAAAAAGATGATTAAGATATTTGGGTAAACCGTGGCAGTTGCCTTTTGCTATGTATTGTTTCTACAGTAGTTATTTTGTTTTCTAAAAAAATTTAGTCTTGATTTTTGAATCTTAGGAGGAATTTTTCACATACATCAAGAATTGTTTCTATGTTGTAAAAGTACCACACAGAAAAAGTATAATTATCTTTAAAATGAATATATTGCCACTAAGTGTTCACCTGGGGTACTTGAATATGCATGGATTTGGAGAAGGTATGTGTGTGTATAAAAATAATGTTTATTTTTAAGAATATTTGGAAGCTACTTTAGAAATCATTAGTCCTCCCACTCAAAGCAGGAATCTCTCTGCAGTATTAGACAGCTGTCATCTACCATCACTCAAACCTTTCACTGATGGGTAGGTTATTCACAGTGGTTTGCTCTTGTTGAGCAGCTATGTTTGCTAATAAAACTCTTATATCAAATTAGCTAAAGATCTAATGAAAGAATAAGTTTCAGTAATTGGTCCAAGTTCTTTCCTTTGAAACAATTCTTTTGTTTGATAAGTGTTTACAAATAAAAAGTAGTGAGTGTAATGAAGTTGGACACTGCTGTATGCTGTTAGAGATTCTTACACTTCTTGTCACACAGGCCAGTCACCAAGTATCTGCTGAGTACTGGTTGTTTGTCCAGCATTGTTCTGATTACTAAATGTTTAAGTCATGGTCTCTGATTACAAGAAATAGTAGCAGCAGCTGCCATATTTTGAATCTGCAGTCCCTAACCTCCCAGGCCGCAGACCTGTACTGGTCCGTGGCCTGTTAGAAACCAGGCCACATATCAAGCGGTGAGCAGCGGGAGAGCAAGCGAAGCTTCATCTGTATTTACAGCCAATCTCCATTGTGTGCATCACTGCATAAGCTCCTACCTCCTGTCTCATCAGCAGGGGCATTAGATTCTCATAGGAAAGCAAACTCTACTATAAACTGCGTGTGTGAAGGATCTAGGTTTGCGCACTGCTTATGAGAATCTAATGCCTGATAGTATGAGGTGGAGCTGAGGCACTGATGCTAGCGCTGGAAAGTGGCTGCAAATACAGATTATCATTAGCAGAGAGGTTTGACTGTACAATAAATATAATGTGCTTGAATCATCCCGAAACCATCTTCCCCCCGTCCCTCTTCCCCCACCATCTGTGGAAAAATTGTCTTCTATGAAACTGGTCCCCGGTGCCAAAATTGTTGGGACAACTGTTATAGAGTATTGATTTGGAACCCTCAGAAAGCAAGTTATTAACTAAGCTCTGAAACTACGTTTTAACCATTTTGGATACTGTTGTTTCTGGAACTGTTATATTAACACATTTTCCTTCTTTCTGGGGAAGAATATGTCAACTATATTTTAACTTTTTCTCTTTGGCTGGAATATTGATTTTTGTATTCAGGGTGGGAGGAAGAGAATTTATTACTGCCCTCTAACATCTGACTGCTCTTTTGATTCTTATATGCTGCTTCATTGCTCTCAGCTGTGACTTTACATTGCAATTATTATTCCTGTATTTAGTGGTCCTTTATTTCTTTAGTTTTTTACTTTTATTGTGCTGTAGAATGGAAACTGTATAACTGGGCTTATGTTAATATTATCTGTAAAAAAAGGATAAATAGTTATGATTATGAAGGATTAAGGGCCCTACTGTCAATAATATATGTGACCTGTAGTGAATAAACTTGGCAACAATTCCTATTTTGAATTTTTATTGTCATTTTATGGGTGCTTGCATTTATATTCTGGATATTTTCCAGATAGGTAATTGCCTTATAGGGTAGTTCAAGGTAGGTGAAGTATGACTTGGTATAGACTTGGCATATATATGTAATAAGAGTAGTAGGATTATATGAAGGTAGGTGATACGGTACAAAATATGATTAATGTGGACAAAATAACATCTAACAAGGTATTAACTGCATGATACAGTGTAGCATTGTAGCTAGGAGCATGGCTTTGGAACGAGATGGATCTGGATTTTTGATCCTGCCTCTGAGAAGCTTAAGACTTTGAATAAGTTGCCTTTTCTGGGTGTGTTTTCCTCATCTCCATTGGAGATAATATGTATTTAAGGAGTGAATGAATGAGATGTTTGTAAAATATTTATTACAGTTTTAGCACAGATATTAGGTGTTCTAATTTGTATGGTCCAAAAAAAGGCAAAAATGATGAGAGAAGGGAGAGATCTGTGAGCTGGGAAAAAAATCTTAGAAACTAGAGCATTGTTTTAACTTTGGATTGGTAGAATGTGGTTAAATCAAGAGGAATTACATCATGAATAAAGGCATGAAACATTTTACTGAGGGAGGAACAATATGGATACAGAATTTTAGTATTTATATTGGATTTGTAGGATGGGGTAAATTGTTGAGGGCCTTCAAAACGATGTGGAGAGAACAGTTGCTGTTTTAAACACTTTTTTTATTGAAAGATAACATAGATCCAAAAAGTATTTGTCATAAATGTACAATTCTATGAATTTTGAGAAATTGAACACATGAGTAATCTGAACCCAGATCAAAAAACGTAATACTCCAATACCATAGAACTCCCGTTCTGTCTTCTTTCAGGCACTACTTCCCCTGCCAGGGAAGCCACTGTCTTGACTTCGACACCATAGATTAGTTTAGGCTGTTTTTGAACTTCGTAAAAGGTACTCATATAGTATATACTCCTTTGTGTCTGGCTTCTCATGCCCAGTGTTGTTATATCCCCATGTTGTGTAACTCTGAAGTTATTTAAATCCAAATATGCTCGTGTGTATCAGGTATGTCATGATGTGGATGGATTGTTTCCTTTTGGATAGACAGTGGATTTGTATGATAGAGTTTGAAATAATTACAGTAATTGCACCTTAATTTAAAAATTTTAAATCATTCTCTGTGTTTCTTTTATTCCACCTCTTCAGGCTGACCTTTTGATTAAATTAGGTTTTGGCCAAGTAACACATCTAGATAGGTGAATTTTTTTTTTTTCTGAATGACTATTTAAGGAAAAAATAGATAATCCGATTACCATGAAGAGTTCAAAACTGCAGATTAGAAAATTGGTAAAATTAGAATTCCAATTCAATAAAAGTTTTGTGTTAGCCTGATTAAGTTGCTGGGATGATTACCAAAATTGGTTTAGTATTTCTACCGAGAAACAGGGAAGAGGGTAAACATTATTTGGTCCTCAATTCAATAGCATGCTTGTGTGGGAATATCAATATCTGGTAATATGTTAGATGTACAACATGTAGTTGTAATTGGGCATTAAAGTTAAAAAGTTGGTAGAGTACCAAGTAGAGATGCTTCTCCTTTTCTTTTTTTTCCTTTTTTCTTTTGTTTGAGACAAAGTCTCTTGCTGTTCTCTGGACTAGAGTACAGTGGAGTCATCATAGCTCACTGTAACCTCTTACCTCTGGGTTTAAGTGATCCTCCTGCCTCAGCCTCCCAAGTAGCTGGGATTACAGGCATGAGCTAGCATGTCTGCCTAATTTTTCTGTTTTTTGTACAGACAGAGCTCAAAATCAACCATTAGAGCTATCTTATTCCGCTCCAGGTTTCACATGAGGGAAATCATAAAATAATGTGATTGATCTTCTAATAGATGTATTAGAAATTTATGAGACTAAATAAGAGAGTCTAAGATCTTATTGGTAGTTATAACCTATCTCTGTTTGATTGTTTCTCTCTTTGCCTTCTTTTTCTCAATTTCTCCCATTGGTTTCTGTTTCTATTTTGCTATTTCTAGCCTTTCTTCTGTAAACCTTTCTTTTGTTCACTGTAAGAGAACATGCTGTATAGGTGAATTACATTTTTCTTTTGCTGTACTCGATGGTGTTTGTGTTCCCCGATTTAAAGTAAAATTTAATATTTAAAGTTTTCCGGACTTTTTGATAAAAGCCGTTCATTCTCACTGGGATTAGGTGATGTCTTGTGGTGGTTTTGATTTGCATTTCTCTGATGATGAATGCCATTGCATTTTTTCATATGCTTATTGTTCATTAGTCTGTCCATCTTTTGAAAAGCTTTTGTTCATGTTGCCCACCTCTTAATGGGGTTGTTTGATTTTTTTTCTTTCTGAATTGCTTGAGTTCTTTGTAGATTCTGGTTATTAACCCTTTATCAGATGTATAGCATGCAAATATTTTCTCCCGTTATGTAGCTTGTCTGTTTGCTCTGTTGATTGTTTCCTTGGCTGTGCAGAAGCTTTTTAATTTAATCAAGTACCATTTATTTATTTTTGTTGTTGCTGTGATTGTCCTTAAGGTCTTCTTCATAAATTCTTTGTGTAGGCTGGTATCTAGAAGAATTTTTCCAACATTTTCTTCCAGAATTCTCATGGTTTCACATCTTAGATTTAAGTCTGTTATCCATCTTGAATTAATTGTTGTGAGTGGCGAGAGATATGGATCCTTTTCAGTCTTCCACATGTGGCTGTCCAGTAGATGCTGGTGTGGATGCAGAGAGAAAGGAACACTTACACAATGTTGGTGGTACTGCAAACTAGTTCAGCCTCTATGGAAAATAGTATGAAGATTCCTCAAAGACCTACCATTTGACCCAGCAATCCCACTACTGGGTATTTACCCAAAGGAAAAAAAGTCATTTTATCGGAAAAGACACTTGCGCTCGAATGGTTATTGCAGCACAATTCACAACTGCAAAGATGTGAAATCAACCCAATTGCCCATCAGTTGATGAGTGAATTAATAAAATGTGGTACATGTACACCACGGAGTACTACTCAGCTATAAGAAAATGAGTTAATACCTTTTGCAACAATCTGGATGGTACTAGAGATCATCCTCTTAAGTGAAGTATCACAGGCTTGGAAAAACAAATGCCACATGTACTTAATGATAAATTGGAACTAACTGATCAGCACTCATGTGCACAGATAGAAGCAAAACTCAACAGAAATCATGCAGGCCAGAGGGGGGAAGAGGAGATGGGTGAAATCATACCTAACGGGTACAGTGTACACTATCTAGGTGATGGGCACACTTATGACTTTGACTCAAGCAGTACAAAAGCAATCCATGTAACCAAAACATTTGTACCCCTGTAATATTCTGAAATAAAAGATAAATATAATTATGTTGCTATTTTTTATGTCTTAATTGTATGCTAATCTTAATAATTTGTAGCCATTCTCTGCTAATATAAGCATCTGACACTATACATTTCTAAGTATTTCTTAATCTGCATCCTACAAGTTCTGAATAACATTTTTATTATTCATGTAGAAGTATTTAAAATGCTTCAATATGATGTATTTTTGTGTCATACATTACAAAAAAATTTATTTAAAGTTTTCTTCATTGATTTTTTTCTCCCCTAAGAGTTGGTGATGTGAAAGTTGTGATAGAAAAAGATTCCCCTGCCTGTCTCTTGGTGCTTGTCCCCAAGAAATTAAAATAGAGTATTTCATAGGAAATTGATTAAATACTTGACAGCAACTTGGCAACATATGTTTTGCATAGACTTGTAGAATAAAGAAAATTTTACTTATTTCAATATGCAAAACCAATAGAGTAAATATGAAAGTGAAACAGAAAGATTGAGTTATACTGAAGGCAAAGAAGTTTCTGATTGTCTTTTCTAAACACTAATAATTAAGAAATATTAATATTTATTTTAAATATAGTAATTGAAATGTATTACATTTTTATACATAAACTCTTTGGAGGGATGGAAAACAATGAGTTTGGAATTCGTTTAAGGTGGAAACATTTAATAACCTTGAAAAATTCTTGCTGATTCTGAGCCTAGACTGTTTAATTCACTGAGTGGATTTAAACTGAATATGAATTGTTAGCCACCAAAAGAATACTTGTTTTTAGTGACGAATTTTAGGTGATCGTTGTTGGATTGTATTAAAAATGGCACAGTGCAGTAAATATTTTTAACCAGGATTATATTATTTTAATCAGGATTGTATTACTTATTGCTCTTGTGTGCACTGGCAAATCATTTTTTCACCCGTTTTAAATGACTTTTCCTAGAATAGAACTGAAGTAGTGTGGTAAATTGTTGACCATCCAATGTGATCAGAACTTGGTGTCTCAAATGATATTTTGATTATTAGAACATTACCAAATGTGAAGGGTTTATCAAGTGATATATTGTTTTAGCAGGCCATTCCAGAAATCATATATTTCTAAGTAGGTTTTTTGTTTTTTGTTTTTTGGTTTTTTTTTTTTAGCAATCTCCTTGGAAGGGCATGTACTTATTATCCTAGTGATGTTGCTACTATTCAAAATGTTTTAAAATTCTACTTCTAAAGATTGCTAAAGCTTATAAGTGCATTAAATTTGTCCTTTATTAGGTTTTTAAATTGCTGTTTGGCATATCCTTTGAAGATGAATTGGAGTTTGGGAAATGGTCAGATATATTAATAAATCTGGCTTACATTTTGGAAGTCATTAATTCATTAATTTATTCACTCATGTATTTGAAAAGAATTCATTAAACACCTGCTGTTTGCCCAGCACTGTATTAGATATGGGAATGTGGTACACACAAGATGGATAATTTTGTTTTTAACAAGGCACCACTATAAGCAATAACTGCCATTGTCATCAGTCCCTGACTACTTCTATAGCCATTCTCATTTCCTAACTCTTTTCCCTTATTCACTATGTTTGGTGAAATGATTTCCTTGCTGGTCATTCCTAACCATAGTATCTTTGTACCTCTATTATTTTCTGTCTGAATTGTTCTTCCTCCAATATTTGTGTTATTAATACTTACTCCTTCACTTCATTCAACTCTGTTGAAATGTCACCTTATCCGTGAGGCCTTCTCTGGTCATTCTATCTAAAGTAGCCCTCATCTCCATCACTTTCCATTCTTTTACAGTATTGCTTTTTCTTTCATAGCCCTTGCCACTACTCACATTGTAGTATATATTTATTGTTTGTCTCCCTAGAGTGTAAGTTTTGTGAGGACAAGTAGTTTGTTTTGTTCACCCTTGTTTCCTCAGTGCTTAAAACAGCCCTGGCATTTCATATGTGCCGGATAAATATTTGTTGACTGAATAAATGACTATCAAATTTGTGTTTTAGCTTGAGGGCTCCAGACCGATTTTTCACTGCTTACTTAACATCTTAACCATTTAGTCAAGTACATCAAACTTAATAGGTTTCAGACTTACTAATTGTCTTATTATCCTAAAAAATCTTTCTGTATTTCCCATCTGGGTTAAGAGCAGTACCTTAACTGGGCCAAATGAGACACCCAGGAGACATCCTAACCTTGTTTCTTGTCCTTATTCCACACATCAAATCTGCAGCCAGGTGGTAATGATTTTATCTCTGAAATACTTGTAAAATCTGTTTTTTCCATTTCTTTTGCCATGCCTTTATTCAGGCCCTCATTTTCTTTTCTGTGTGATTACATAGGCTTCATAACTACTCTCCCTATTCTAGTTTTATTCTTTTCCAATCTACGCTCTTCTCTGTAGCCATCAGTAAGTTTTCTAAAAAGTCAGTCTTCCCCAGCAGGGTTGAGCATCTTCTTCCTTTTGGCTTCTGTAGCATATTATGTTACCTTTCTTATAGTATTGGTATTTTGTTTACATGTCTGCCTTTCACTCGCAGCTGACAAATATTTAGTGACCTTTGCTATGTACTAGGTACTGATCTTTTGCTGGTGATTCAGTGGTGAAAAAGACAAGAGTCTCTGCCCTTGAGGAACTTATATCCTAGTGTGGAGAACACAGTAAACATGTGAACACAGAATTTTAGGCACTGATAAATGTTCTTAATAATGTAAAATTGGGTATGTGAAAGAGAGTTGACTGATGTTTAGGGGAATTGTCCCAGAAAGTTTCTCAAACAGTAACATTTAGTTGGTACTGGACTAACAAGGAGGCACCATGTAAAGATGGGAAAGTCTTCCACGTAGAAAGAAAAACTAGTACAAAGGTCCAGAGATGGGAAAGAACCAGTACGGGTGGTGCTTGATGAATGAGAGGGAGACTGGAGGAATATGAGATTAGAAGAGAGAGGTAGACAAGTAGTAACTTGGAGAAGGCAGCACAGTTGCAAAGGAAATCATTAGAGGGTTTTAGACAGGGGAGTAATATATTCTGATTATTTAGAAAAATCGCTGTGCTCTAATGGAGAATAGACTGTAGCCCTTGGAGCAGTCTTTGCATGGCGCATGTCACTAAATCAGTGTTAGCTGAATGAATAAGTGAATGAATTAATCGTTTAATTTTGGTTACAAGGCAGGCAAGATTATTCAGTGTGAATCACTTGAGACTTAAGTACTGTATTGTCTTTCAAGAGGAGAAAGCAACACAACCAAACATAGAAATGATAGTTGTATTAATTTGTTACTTCCTTGTAAGCTATGTATGTATAACCTTAATATAATATTTTGCAGTTATCAACTAATACCTGAACTACTAATTTTAATGACAGTTCTTTTTCATTATGAGTGGAAGTTCATTCATTTGTTCATTCCGTTAATGAATGTATGCCATAAACAGAGTATTCTGCCAGGTTCTCTGAAGGTTGAGATTACAAGGTAAATCAGAACTTGCTGTTAAAGAAGTTCTAATTAGTTGCATGTCATTCGAAAAATGTAGACTGAATGAATAGTTAAGGTAGACTGACAAATCAGGAGGCCCAGAGGGGACTTGTGTTAGCCTTATGTTGTCTAATCTCTGTAAAAAATGATTGTATTCATTTGGTCTACTTTCCTGCTGCTAGATGCTTTCACTTAGATGTTGAATCTGTCTTTGGGAGTATAGAGAAATAAGGAAAATAGAAGAATGGGTGAAGTTAGTGTTACCTTTTTTCTCTTTAATTTTTTGTGAAATTTTCATTTTGAATATGAGCTTTATTTACCTGTTCTTGCTTTCTAATTTTGTGGATTTAATAGACACTTATTTGATAAATATTTATTTTTGTTTGCCAGGCACTGTACTAGATCCTAAATATTTTTTAATTTTTAAAGAGATTACAGCATAAGCACATTTGTGCCTTTGGTGAACTAAAATCATGCTTCAGGGTTGGCAGATACACGAGTGCTGCCGTGACAGAGATTGCTCAGCAGTCACCAACCACTCTTTCCTCTGAGTGACACCGAGGGTTTGTAATCCTCAGGATAATATTCCTGGAAGTGCTAGGGTGAACACTAGAGTTGAAACCTGTTTTGCCCTAACAAGTTATAATTGAATAATGTCTGCATTTTGGTTTCTTAATTGAGGGATGTTTTGTACTTTCAGCAAATGGAGAAGGAGGATTTAACTACATATGTTATGTTTTACTGTTAGCATTTTCCAAAGAAAGTATTATTGGTTAGGTGCATCAGGGACATTGAAATAGCCTCAAATAAATTAAAGAAAGATTATGAAAAATTTCAGTTAGCGATTTGGCTTTTAAAAATTAATAGATGAAAGTGTTTGGGTGTAAGCTAATCAATTGAACACTCTTCCATGTTGTATAAGTTTAATTGCTGGAAGTAGCATGGTTGTGGTTCTTAACTGATACTGTTTTTTATTTGATTATTTATCCCTTGGTCTAAATTGAGTATTCTTCGTAAGCCAAGCTTTGCGCTAAAGAAGGGCTTTATGGGTTATGCAGTAGTGTAGTTGAAGTTTACTGGTGTGAACCTTAAAGCTGAAGCTGAATAAGGATGTATAGTTTAGAACTAGCAGAAACTTCAAAGATCACTTAATGTAGTGAGTCTCTTAATAAAAGAAGAGGGCTTTCTGTGTACTAATGGTCGGTCAGCTGTCAGTGTACTTTGAGGACACTGGCAGTATTAAGAGGACTACTTGGGATAAAGTCGTCATTTTCTCTGCCTTCCAGCACTACCCTCTACCTGCCTCCATTGGTTTTATTTTATGTGTGCTCACATAAAATAGGAACTGCAAATTATGGAAAACCTCTTTATTTCAGAGCTTATTGGTAATTTGTACAGGTCTGGGTTAACTGCAGTTTACCTTGCAGTACTGGGGAAAGTTGTTCTTTTTTATGCAGATGCTGCTTGACTTACTATGGGGCATGTCCTTATTAACCCATTGTAAGTTGAAAACATCGTAAGTCTAAAATGAGCATTTTGTAGACACGATGGAATGAGAAAACACAAAACAATATCCAAAAAACGCTGATGACAGTACATTGTAGGGTATCAGTTTTTTACCCTCGTGATCATGTGGCTGACTGGTAGCTGTGGCTTGCTGCTCCATCACAAGAATATCGTATCACACATTGCTAGCTCAGGAAAAGATCCAAGTTCAAAGTATGGTTTTAATGAATATGTGTTGCTCTCATACCATCCGAACGCCAAAAAATTATAAGTCAACCCATTGTAAATTGGGGACTGTCTATATATAAAGCTATTTTGCTTTTGAAAATTAGCCTATTGCTCCTCTTTTGAAAAACATACATATTCCTAATTATTACTGTGAAATGAAAACTGAGTTTGTAGTAGGGAAGATCTAAATTCAGATTTTTGCTCCACAATTTGCAAGGAAATATCAGACATAATAATTTTCTGATCCTAAGTTTTTTTATTTGTAGAAATATTGTATATCTTACAAGGTCATTCATTACAAGTATTAAGTGAGAAAATTTGTTCAAGACCCTAGCACGGTGTCTGGCAAATGCCTATTAGGTGGAAACTAAGAGGGCAAGTGTTAGTAAATAATAGTTACTTATCTGTTCTTTTGATCATGGATATTTGTATTTTCTTGATGTTATAAACAATGATTTTATAAATAGTCTTGTACCTGAATCCTGGTACTCATATGTACATTTCTCTAGGTTATGTGAGTTGGTGTGCAATTACTGGTTATATGGTATGCATGTATGTATTAATATACACACACAAAGCAAGAGAGAGAGATTGTCCATTTATATATCTTTATCCTCATAGTAGCAATGTGTAAGAATTGCTGTTGATCATACTTTTGTCAACGCTTGGGATTATCAGATGTTTATTAAAAATATTTCATCATGAGAAATTTCAAACACATATAATTAAAGAAAGATATATAATGAACCCTCATGGATCCCTCACTCTATTTTAGCCATTATAAACACATGGGGCAGTCTTATTTAATTTGTGTATCCATCCCCGACCCCCATGGATCATTTTGAAGCAAATCCCATGTATATGTTATATCATTTGCAAGTACATCACAATATGTGTCTCTGAGGGATAGGACTTCTAAAATATGTAACCAGAATGCCAATTAATACAACTAAGTAAGTCAACAGTAAATTTTTACATCACCTAATATGAAGTCAGTGTTCAGATTTTCTTGATTGTCTTATAGGTATTTTGAGTCATGATTGATACAAGGTCAAAATACTTTTAGATTTTTTAATATGTAAAAAGCAAGCTGTTCATTGAATTGCTTGTCTTTCTGGGTAGTTTGTTTTTTCTGCCTGTGTTAGCAATTTCGTTTTTGCTTTAGTCTCAAACATTGTGAGTCAAATGTGTTTAAATAGTTATTTGTTCTGCTTTGGAATTCATTTGGCATCCTAACTCTAAGTATTTCAAGTCTTTAATTCCAGAAAAGTCTCAATCCTTGTCTTTTTCAGTATTGTATTTCACAATTTTCTCTTGTCATTCCTTTTAGGAACTCTCATTAAATGTATGCTAGACTTTCTCATTATCTTTCTTGCTTGCTTTTTAAACTCCTTCACATGTTTTATCTCCTTTCTTCTTAGGGGCCAAGTTCTGTATAGTATCTTAAGCTAGGTCTTTCAGTCCATTAATTCTTCTTATAGCTGTGTTTATTCTGTATCCCTCCCATTGAGTTATTTCAAGAAATTCTGCTACCATCTCTTTAATATATTTTTTTTTAATGCTCTCTTGAATGTTATCTTTTCAATTCTTTCTTTCCTTCAAACTGGAGGTCTGCAAATTATGACTTGTTAATCTGCTTGCTTCTGCATTTGTAAATAAAGTCTTATTGGGACATGCCTATGCTCATTTGTTTAAGTATCTCCATGGCTGCTTTGGTGCTCCAACTGTGGAGTTAAGTTGAAACAGAGACTGTATGAACTTTGAAGCCTAAAATGTTTGCTGTATGGCCCTTTACAGAATAAATAAGTTTGCCAACTCCCTTGCTTTAGATATATAAACATAATTATTATTTCATTGTGTGTATATGATATGGTAATTCTAATATTTAAAGTCTTTTTTTTCTTGTTTTTTTATTTCTGTTTATAATGGCTTATCTTGCTGTTTCCTTGTGTTTTTGTGGTTTTTAGTTGGGCCCTTATATTTGTTAGGTTACCCAGGCTGAGGGTGGTTACCTGGTTGGGTGGGCGAGTTGGTGGCAAGTGGTTGATGGTTGAATTTGCTTCTTCCTGCTGCCTGAGAACAGTGTAGACCAGGGCTACTTTAAATTAAAATTCTCACCTTGGTGGTATTTTGGGTTTTTTTGACCATGCAAAAGAGTACATCTGTGTCCCAAAGCCACATGTAGTGGCTTCAGAGTTTCAGAGTCTCGTGCTCGCTTCGGCAGCACATATACTAAAATTGGAACGATACAGAGAAGATTAGCATCTAAAAATTAAAAAAAAAAAAAAAAGAAGAAAAGAGTTTCAGAGTCTCTTTTTGTTTTTGTTTTGTTTAAAACTTTATCCAGAGCTACTTTTCTTTGCTGTTTGCCTCTGTTGTATGAGTGTTCTTCTAATTCATTCTTTTTCTTACGATGGACTTTCCTAAGGTGTCACTTATGCATAATGGATTGTTTGTGTTGCACTGGCCCACGGTCTTCATGTCTTGCTCTTAAGCTTTGAGAATAGGATTTCTATGTAGGCTCTTCAGAGCAGAGCTTCTGAAACTTTAATGTTTTATTGGAGGTCCCCGACACCACCCCTATGTTCAGTTATTCACTAGGAGGACTCACTATGACAGAAAGATACAAAACAAAATCAGCAAAGGGAAAAGATGGATAGGGCAAAGTCTGGGGGAACCCAGTGCAAGATTTTAGAGTATTCTCCCAGTGGACGTGCTTAATTCCCTCTAACAATGAATTGTGACAACACACGAAATGTTGTCCACCAGGGAATCTTAGTGCCCAGGGTTTTTATTAGGATTTACCAAGTAGGCAGTCTCTGCCTGGCAGGTAACAAAATTCCACACTTGAAGAGGAAAGCAAGCGTGCAACAGTTTGGGCCCAGTGAGCCCCACTTACCACTTAGGGAACCCTCCTAAAATTTAAGGTTTAAGTTCTCATGTGCCAGCCAAGGGTCAACCTGTAAGCAGACTTTTTTTTTTTTTTTTTTTTTTGCGACAGAGTCTTGTTCTGTTGTGTAGACTAGAGTACTATGGTGTTAGCCTAGCTCACAGCAACCTCAAACTCCTGGGCTCAAACGATCCTCCTCAGCCTCCAAGTAGCTGGGATTACAAGCACTGCACCACCACTCCCGGCTAATTTTTTCTATTTTAAGTAGAGATGGGGTCTGTGCTCTTGCTTAGGTTGGTCTTGGACTCCTGACCTCAAGTGATTCTCCTGCCTCGGCCTCCCAGAGTGCTAGGATTACAGGAGTGAGCCACTGCACCTGGCCATAAGCAGTCCTTTTTAAGGATAAGCAGACGTTAACTTTTTTCTGCATAAATGTACAAATGAAACCACTCGAGGATCTTCCTATAATAAAGAGATTCAGTAAGTCTGGAAGGACCCAAGATTCTGCCTTTATAACATGCTACCAGGTGTTTGTCCACAGACACACTTTAGTAGCCGGGTAGTTATTCTGAAGGCTACAAGCCCTTTTTTCCATTAGTATTTTTATCCTAAATGGCCAAAGTTTTTGTCTTGAATTGGTAGAAAAATTCTTTGTTTGGGATTAAATTATTTCTGCTGACAAACAGTAGTTATTTCTGGAGTGATAGGTTTATTTCTTGTGAAACTTTTTCCAACTTAAGATTTACATTTATACTTCAATATTGCCACATGTTTTGTGTCTTTGGAAGAATGGAAAAAGTAACAATTTCAATAACTTTGTTGTAGAAAAGAATGCAAGATTTTCAGTTTGGTAATGTTAATTGTACAGGCCCACAGTCTCTTCACAACTTTGAAAACCCCAAAACTCTGAGAATGAAGGCTTTTTCCATAAATAATGTGATCTGATAAAACCTGACCCAACCTAAACTCGTTTGGCAGTGAATCCTGACCGAAATTTGTATTCTTAATATTTATCTCATTTAGTGTGTCTAGTCATGTGTTTTACCTAAAAAAAAAAAAAAAATTAAGTTTGTGAATAGGGAATGCTACTCCTAACCCTGTTTGAGGATGTTAAATCCATGGCGTATTAATTTTTATATAAAAAATTTTGAATTCTTAAACTTTTAACTCCAAAATTTCAGATGAAAGGTCATGGTCCTGTAGTAGAAGTATGGAGAACAAATGTGTCTCACAAGCACTATCAGAATGCATAAATAAATATAAACGTATTATTTTTGTAAGATATGCCTAAAGAAATGCATTATACTGATTTTATTTATAATAGTTCAAAGCTTTTAAAGGTTAAATTCAAAGAGCATTTGTAAATTTGTTTTTAGATTTTGACTATTAGTGTTAGGCAATTATTTATGACCGTCCAATTACGTGAATTGTGCATTATGGTATTTTTGCCAGATTATAGGGTCATCATTGACCAAGGTTCGTGAAAAGGCTTAATTTAACATTTGTTTCCTTTCATGCATGAGGCTTGAGATTAGCCAGTGTTTTCGTTCTGTTAATTTTAGGTGAGCTGTGTCGTCTTTGATGTACATAAACGACTATATTTAACCATAAAAGCATAAACAGGATACTACATATGGTAATATTTATAAAGTACTGATTCAGAACTTAGTAGTGTATTAGAACAGGATACTGTTGTGATATAGTCTATATAAGAGGTTATTAAGATAAATATACTAAGATGTCTCAGTGATACTTGGTAACTACCTGGATGTGAGTGGATTCCATGAAGTCCAAAATTTCTAACAGTAGTAGTGTCTGAAGAAGGAAATTTTTTTTTAAGTTTTTTTTTTTTTTAGGATGAATTAATTTCATTACAGAACATGCTAAATTTGAGGTAGACAGACCATAAAACATACAGACTGAGATGTGTTGCTTTAATCATGGATTAAAGTTTAGAATTGAAGTTTTAAAACAATGTTCACTTAAAGAGTAAAATTGAATTTGTTAGAGTTGATGGAGACAGTGAAAAGAGAAACCTGAGGGCAAAGGATATAGAACTTGAGCTAATGTTAAAGGATGTGGAACCAGGAGGAGGGAATGTAAACCTTTAAGACCAAGATACAGGGAAAAAAGAGAAATAAGTATGAAAAGGACTGAGACAGTGTAGTTGCAGAAACCATAGGAAAGAAGGTGGATTTGGTTAGCACTGGCCAGTATTATAATGAAGAAGTCAGAGTTTGGGAAGCTGAGGAGAAAACCTTTGAACTGGACAGATGGTAAGCCTGAGGGGGACAGCTTCATTTGAATGATGGCCTAGATACTAGGTTGATGGAATTTAGGAGGTGATGAGGTAAGAATAAATTCAGTTGCATCTCAGATTGGGCAAAAGAGAAGTAATGTTTCAAAAATGAGAAACAGTGGGCAGAAGCATTTTTTAAGACAGAGCTAGTGAAGGAGACTGAAGATTCATGAGAAATAGTGAACAATTAATGATAGCAATATTGGAATGAGATAATATGTGGAATCAAGAATACAAATGGAAAGATTAGAAAATAACATGATGACAATATATTTTTAAGGTTTCTAACCCATAGTCAAATAGAGTGTTCTGTAGTCAAGGTGTATTTGTACCTGCTTCCTTATTCGTTTCTAAGAGGGAAGCCCTTAACTACTTTCCTAGAAGCCACCTGTCAGACAAGTGGTCTGAACTATAGCCTTGTTTCTTAGAGAAAAACAGAAACAAGAAAGTAGCTGTACATGCAAAATGTACAACTGACTTCTAAATAATTCTAGTAGACTCGGTGTATATCACAATTGTCTCAGCCTTTAGGCACAGCTGTTCCATTCTTTCACAGGGTTCGTTTACATAGTGAATTGTTTCAAAGACAAACAGAATTTTTCTCTTACAATAAAGGGGACTGCGGAAGCCTTAATGATTTTACAACTATCTTTGTAAAATATAATGGATTAAGATGTAGAAATTGTAGCCAAACAGGCAGTAATTGTAATCTTTAAATAATAATTGCTTTTAGTTATTTTTACTATCTTAGAAAAGGTTCTAGTTGTAGACTGCATTTTTCATATTGTTTTTCTGCAGAAAAATAACATTAAAATATTATAAATGACAAAGATTTCTTTGAGTGATAACCATTTCTGTAGCCTGGTGAATGGCCTTTGTGAATTTTTTATATATACTTGTGTATACTTTGTATTAATGTTTGTGTACAAAGTAAAAGTGCTTTGGAAATTTGGTTCAGTTCTCTACCACAACTTATCTCATAACAGGTGTTATGAGCCCCAGTACTAGATTCTGGCTTTCTTGTGAAGAAGGGAAAGATACGAACTCTAAGAAGAAAGTACTTGATACTTTTTTTACATTGAGCAGTTCTTAACCCATTTTCTACCTTAAACGTCTGTGCCAGAAAATCTTTATAAACTCTCTAATTACTTACCATGTAAAAATAGACAGGGACGAAATGATTAGAGGATTAGGTAAGGTGAATGGTTAGGCTTTAGTTCTTTCTCCTGGGAAAGAACTGGGAGCACGATTTCTAGCACTGCGTGAATGTAAATATAATGCTTGAGGGAGTGGGATAAAGAAGGATCAGGAATATGATTTTCTGAAGATAGGTAGCAGACTTAAATTTCTGTCTACCACTTTCTTTTTGTATTCCTAGGCATTGTCATTTAAAAAATTTCATATTCGACAAATGTGAGTGGGTGAAGACCCATTGTTAATTATATTAAATGGGTTTGTTCTTGCCTTAGAAAGTGAGATTCTTTTTCAAAGCAATAGAAAGATGTTTGGTTAGGTTTTTGGAGAATTGTATTATTTCAAGTCCTCTTGGTTTTCAGAGTTTGGAAAATAGGTAACATTTTGAAGCAGCATCATCTTTTTTATTTGCTCTTTATGTATGTCCATATTATTAGCTATCATTATTATTATTTCAAAATTTTAATTTAAGAGGTACAAGTACTTTTGCAACATGGGTATCTTGTATAATGCTTAAGTCAGGGCTGTCGATGTGCCCATCACCAAAATTGTATTCATTGTACCTGATAGGTCAGCTTTTATACCACTGCACCCTTCCACCTTGTTGATTTCTCATCTCCTTTATATTGGTTTATGCCTGTGTGTGCCCATCTGTTTGCTCCCACTTATTAGTGAGAACATATGGTGTTTGGTTTTCTATTCCTGGGATACTTAACTTAGGATAATGGTCTGCAGTTCCATATAGCTATCATTATTATAATTAATCATAAGACAGTATTTCCATTGTTAATTCTTATGTTTTAATTTTCACAGTTCTGACCTGGAGACTTCTTTTTTTAATAAATGCCAGATTGTGAAAAGTCAAGTTAGGGTAGCATATTCCTGTTTACTATAAAAAGAGAATATATGTAGTCTGTAGTATCTGGCAATATAACACAAAATATTTTTTCATTCTTGTTTTTTAACTATTTATTGAATTATACCTAGAGAGAAGTGAATTTATCATAAGTGTTTTGCTCAGTGAATCTTTAACAGATTGGGTTACCTGTGAAACCAGTACCCAGATCAAGAAGCAGAGTTTGGTATATTTTAAAGGTCTTTTTTTAAAAAAATTTATTTTTAATTGATACATCATAGTTACGTATTTATAGAGTACAGTATGTTTTGATATGTGTATACATGTATAAAAATAAAATCAGAGTATTTAGCGTATCCATCTCCTGAATTAGTTCATTTTCTGTTGCTTATCACGGAATGCTTGAAACTGGGTAATTTATAAGAAAAAGAATTTATTTGTTACAGTTATGTAGGTTGAAAAGTCCAAGGTCATGGGGCCATATCTACTGAGAGCCTTCTTGCTTGTGGGGACTCTCTGCAGGGTCCCAAGGTGATGAAGGGCATGACATGGCATGGGGGTGGAGCTTACTCAGGAGCTGTTAATAGCTTAGGTCTCTTCTCTTCTTATAAAGCCACCAGTTCTTTTCCCATGATAACCCATTAATCCATCCAGAGCCTTCATGATCCAATCACCTCTTAAAGCGCCCACCTCTCAGTACTGCCACATTGGGGATTAAGTTTCAGCATGAGTTTTTGAGGGGACATTCAAACCATAGCAGTCACCTCATGCATTCATCATTTCTTTGTGGTGAGAACATTCAAAACCCTCTTTTCTAGCTATTTGGAAATATATAGTACAATATTGTTAATCATAGTCACCCTGCTGTGCAGCAGAACACCAGAACTATTCTTCCTATCTATCTGTAACTTTGTACTGTTGACCAATCTTTCCCCAACCCTGCTCCTCACCCCACTTCCCATCCCCAGCTTCTGGTAACCACTCTTCTACTCTCTGCTTCTATGAGATCAACTTATTTAGATTCCACATGTGAATGAGATCATGTGATATTTGTCTTTATGTGCCTGGTTTATTTCATTTAACATGAACCCTCCAGGTTCATCCATGTTGCTGCAAATGATAGGATTTCATTCTTTTTTATGGCTGAATAATATTCTATTGTGCATATATACCATATTTTCTTTATCCATTCATCTGTTGATGGACACATAGGTTGATTCTGTATCTTGGCTCTTATGAATAGTGCTGAAATAAACATGGGGGGGGGGTGCAGATATCTCTTTAACATACTGATTTCATTTTCTTTGGATATATACCCAGTAATGGAATTGTTGGATCATCCATATGGTAATTCTTTTTTTAACTTTTTGAGGAACCTCTATACTGTTTTCCATAATGGCTATACTAATTTACATTCCCAAAAACAGTGTATAAGAGTTCCCTTTTCTCCACATTCATGTCAGCTTTTGTTATTTTTTATCTTTTTGATAACAACCACTCTCATTGAGGTGAGATTAAACTAGCACTCAGATCAAGAAACAGCTTGGTATATTTTAAAGTTTTTATGTACTTATTTCTGAATAGTATATTCATTTATTCAACGAATATTTTTTGAGTGTGGTTACTATGTGTCAGCCATTGTTTTTGGTATTAGCATGATATCACAGTGGTAAACTAAAGCAGAATTACAGTATAGGGAGATAAATGTCAAACAGTCATACAAATGAATGTATAATTACAAACTGATATGAACACCGAAGGTACATTCTCCTGCGAAAGGCAGTATAATGAGGTAGTCTGTAGTGTATTATATATTGAGGAATAAAAGGTGGGCTTTAGAGTCATACTGCTTAGGTTCA
>RJWJ010004477.1:0-75699 GCA_004363605.1 Indri indri
TATAAATCCTAAATATGGAAACAGTGATTGAACCCTTTGGCCAGAACCCATCGAGGTAGTTTGGGAATATAAAACCCACCCCAAAGTTTCATGCCCAAGAGATGACCACTGCCAGTATTTTGGCAACTACTCTTCAACACGTTAGTGTCTATATACGAATACCTACATGTGTGCAATTTCACTTACTCTGATCACGGTATGCCTGCTGCTCTTGTCACCTGTTTTTTAAAAAAATTTTGATAGTAAACGATGAAATCTTTCCATTTAAAAAAGTGTTATATATGAAGCAAAATTTACTTAACCAATCGTCTATTTATGCCTGCAATTTTTTACTAGCGTGAGTGATGTTGCAATGAACATATCTGAGCATACATGTTTTCGCTCTTCTGTAATCATGTTGTTAAATTCCTAGAGGTGTGATTGCTGGTCCAAGGGCATACAACTCCCTACTGTTGTGGCTTCATCAAGGTTCAAAAAGGGGAAGTGAATGAATGGTAGAAGCAACATTGGGGTCTTGGGGTGGCTGCATTCAAGAACTTGGAAAAAAAGGGAAATAAAAACAAGGTTATCTTCTGCAGGTTCAACTTTAAAATCAGCACGTAACAGGCCAGAACAGAGATGTGCAAAACCACCCTGAAGAGAATTCAGTGTGGGTGGTCACTTTAATGGTGTATTAGTCACTGTCTGGTCAGGAAACAGAGCCATCTAGGTTTTTCACACCAAGGGGATCTAATTCAGGAACCAGACACAAGGGTGCTGGAAGGGTTGTAGGAGCAATGGAGGTAAGATAAGCTCCTAAAGGCCAGCAGCTGCAGGAGAGCACTGGCAGCTCCCGGCTGGAGGAGCTGTGGGGAAGTGTTTCCCTGGGCCCTGGGAGCAGTGTGATTCTAAGCCCCGGCTGTAGACCTGAGCTGCTTCAGCAGGAACCCAGGAGTGGCACTGCTAGGCCACAGCCCTTGCTACTGCAGCCACTGCCACTGTCACCCTTGGATGTCACTAGGGCTGCCATGACTGCCTGAGACCCCACCAGAGACCAGAAGGGAGGAACAATGCAATCCCCTTCCCAGTGTCTCCTTTTCACAGAGCCTAACTGGAATCCCATCAGAGGGAGTCTGGGAAAGGCAGCTGGTGGAGGCTCAGTCTGCTATGCTGGAGCAGGGCGAAGAAGGTTGGGAACGCAGCTGATAGCAAATAGGCAAATGACCAACGCGAGTGGTACCGGGAGTCAGAGCAGTGGTGTGTCTGAAGAAAGCAGCTTTCAGAGAAGGGGCTTCGGCAGCCATGGAAGCACGGAGAAAGGGCACCACAGAGAGCAACACGGGCGGTGCTCCTGCCAGCAGAGGAGGGCTTGACCTTCTGGACCCAGCCACAGGTAGAGCCCTGCGGTGGACACAGCCCCCGGCTTTCTCCATCTGTGCCAGGGAACGGTTGAGAGCATGCTACGGGAGACTGGCCTAGAGCGACGGTTCCGCTGCAGAATGTAAGACTGTAGACTGACTGAGTCTCTCTCTGCTTTTTTTTTTCTCTTTTTTTTTTGAGACAGGGTCTCATTCTGTCACCCAGGCTGTAGTGCAGTGGCCTGATCACAGCTCACTGCAGCCTCAAACTCCTGGCATCAAGCAATGCTCCCACCTTAGCCCCCCAAAATGTGGGGACTACAGGTGTGAGCCCCCACTCCCAGCCCAGGCTGGGTTTCTGAGCCTTCTTGGTGGGCTGTCAGGCCCCGGGAACCGTCAGGGTGACCAGTGTGTATTGCCGCTCTGGGAGCCAGGGAGCCAGCCTCCCCGTAAGACACATGTCTTGGTCTATTTGTTCTGCTATAACAAAATACTTGAAGCTGGGAAATTTATAAGCAAAAGAAATTTATTTTCTCATAGTTCTGGAGGCTGGGAAGTCTAAGATCAAGGCGCTGGCAAGTTCTGTGTCTGGTGAGGGGCTGCCCTCTGCTTCCGATGGTGCCTCTTGCGGCATCCTCATGTGGTGGAAGGTGGAAAGGCCAAAAGGCAAAAAAGGCCTTGCTAGTTCCCTCAGCCCTTTTATAAGGGTAGAGCCTTCCTGACTTAGTCACTTCCACAAAGGCCCCACCTCTTAATACTAGCACATTGAGTCTTAGCTTCTAATACATGAAGTTTTGAGGGACACAAAACTTCCAACCATAGCAATGTACCTCCCAGGGACTGGCCCTCCGCCATCTTTCTTTACCAAAAAAAGTCTGAACTAACATTTATTGGCTTCCTATCAGGTGTGTGGCCATGCTGTGTGCTCTATATACAGGGTCTCTTTTATTCCTCACAGCAACCTTGTGAAGTTAGGAGCTAGAGCCTATAACCCCTATTTCACTGATCAGGAAACTGAGGCACAAAGAGGTCAAGGGACTTGCCCGTGGTCACACAGCCGATAACCAACAGAGGCTGGTTCTGTCTGTCTCCAGGGCCCTGGCTGTGCCACCCCCTGGGCTGCCTCTCACCTTGAACTTCTCCCTTTCAGTAGTAGGTCAAAGCGCTGGGACTGCTGAGCTGCCTTTGCCTGGTGGTTCTCCCCCTGGGTGGCAGCAAAGTTGCTCTCAGGAAGTAACAGGTCTCTGAAAAATGAGAAAATGCCAGGAAACTGGAACAGGAAACTGGAAAACAAGGAAACTCACCCCACCCCCCGGCCATGGCATCAATGGTGTGCACATACTGGGGGTGAGAGGGAGAGAGGGAGAGAAGGGGGTGCTGGGAGGTGCTGGGGCACAGGGCAGGGTGCAGGAAAGACGGGAGAACGGCAGGGAGGGTTGTGTCCACTTGACGGCTCTGAAGCACCCGTAGCTCTCCAGGTCCTTTAAGGTCAATGTTACTAACCACATTATATGTACAAGGTGACTTGGCCGTTACTGTATTTTATTTCCCTCCTCCCTCAAACCCTCAGGCCACCTGACTGAAACAACCAACTCCACCTAGAAAACCAGAAAGTGCAAGGATTTCTGCAGGTCTCTGCAGTGACTGGTTTAGAATCCCGAAGCCCTGGGGCATTTGCCACCGAATTATTTATATACTAAGCCTCCTATAAAGCAAAGTCCCCACTACTCTTGTGCTCAAGCAGGCTGACTCTAACCTTTGCTGTCGTGGATGTGGCTCGCTGGGTATCCAGTGGCGTCAAACCATTTCCATAAAGTAGATGTTCAAAGCCCCTGCTGTGAGGCCACCAGCAGGATCCTCCAAGACTCTGGCTCCAGCTTCTTCCTCCAAAATGCACAAGGTGCTATTTCTGCCACCCATGTGCTCCCTGGAGGGTGCTAACTCTCTGGCCCAGACATCCCTTCCAGAGTGGGCACTATATCCTGTCCACCCTGTCCCCACGGTGCCCAATACCGTCCAGGCATGTGGCTGGTACCCAATAAATGTTGACGGAGGCAGCAGTCCTGGGGCCCAGTCTGGCAGTGGGTGAGCCCATCTCTTGCTTCCGGAGGGACGCCGGGGCTGCCTGGATAGAGATGAAGACCTGTCCGCCGGCCAGTCTGGTGCTGGCCCGGGAGGGAAGGTCATGACGACCTGTCTCCACTGCAGCTTCCAGGCCTCGCCTTTGCTTGTTTTCTGGGAGCCTTGGTGTCTGCCCACAATGGCATGGCTGCTTCAGCTGCCCAGATTCTTGGCGCGGCGTGTGGGCCGCACAGCTTGTTTCCGTGGTGAGCATGGCAGGCAGGGGTGGCCGGCTGCCCCCACGCCGAAGAGCATTCCTCCCCAGTGTCCTTGAGAGGGGTTGGTGCCAGCCACTCTACTCCCAAAGTGGGGTTCCTGATGGGGGTGTTCACCTCAAACTTGGCTGCGCTTGGAGCTGGAGCGAACACATATAACGGATTTTTATCCATTCCTTTCTCTTACATCCCATCTTGTTCCCAAAAGAGTTCGAGATGCCTACATGAAATATCACACGGGAGGGAGCTTGCACATCATCTGCGGTCCAACCCCCTTCACTGGGCAGATGCAGATCGGAAGGGTTACAAAGGTCAAGTGACTTGCGCGGGGGCCCCAAGCAAATACAAAGCTGGGCTGGGAAACCTCATGTCTCCTGAGGCCTGTGTTCTTTCTACTGTAGAACTTCCTGGCTGCCCTTGAGTGAATTTTTCCAGGGTATGTCCACCCCAGGAAGGTGAGGTGTTGGAGGGTTGGGACTGCCCAGAGCTGTCAGGCCACCTCCTCTACCACAGCCTGCTTCCTTGAGAGTGGACACACACACACACACACACACTCAAGCACACGCATGTACACACACAGGGGGAGTGGACCAAATTTTTTAAACGAAAAAAAATTTTAGTGTGTCTAAACCAGGGCTCAGCAAACTATGGGCCAGTGACCTGTTCTTGTACAGCTTGCAAACTAGGGATGGCTTTTGCATGTTTAAGTTACTGTAAAAAAAGAAGAATATGTGACAGACCTTATGTGACCCTCAAAACTGAAAATATTTACTATTTGACCTTTCGCAGAAGTTTGCCAATCTCAGGCCTAGAAGATCCATCCGATGGTTTACCCAGCTGTGGTTAAGTCTTCCTAGGATATTAAAGACCCTTTTCAGAGGTAGATCTGGTCACCTTCATAGGGCACAGACTCTCATATTTAGAATCTGTGACTTTCTTCCTTTATCTATAGGGTGCCTACGGCTTTTCAGAGAAGTTTCTTACTGTTGCTCCATTTTTCTATCTTCAGGATAAATCATGTGGGGGAACCCTTCGTCAGGAGACTTCCAAAGGTGAACGAGGCAGTTGGGACGGGTGGTGGGCACTTCCTGCTGGTACCCACCGTGGGGCGGGGGAGGCAGGGCTCTGCTGCCAGAGGCGTCCTGCAAATGACTTGCCCAGCGCTGACCACAGGTGGAGGCTGAGCACAGCTGCCAAGAGCGTGACAAGGAAAATGTCAAAGAAAAACATAAAAATGCTTGCGACCTGAGCGTCTCCATTTCCTCCCCACCATGGCAGGCTTCTCGACTAGTTCCTGTCTAGCCAGGCCGCTCATTTCTTTATAGTCACTGAACCAGAATAACCACAAATCAAGCCGGAAGCACATGATAACCCGCTGAACTCTGCATGGCCATGGCTGGGTGTCTCTGAGTGAACAAACGCTGCCCTGGTCTCTGCAGCTACGAAATCTCCAGCGAGCTGCCGCAGCTGCCGGAGCTCTAGCCTCAGGCTAGTCAGTCCTACCCCAGATGCGGAAAGAGGAAAAAAAAGAGTGACAGACATGGGGAACCGTGGACATTCAAGACTGTCGTAGCTGTTCACGGTCCTTGAAGATTTATAGGCAAGACGTCTGGGGTTTAAATGCGAGATGACACAAGGAGCCTCTAACGTACAGCGGAGCTTTAAGCATGATACGGGGGCAGAAAACGGTCTGTGAACTTCCCCTCTTAGAGATCTTAGAAGTTCTGTTCTATTGACTCCAGGCAGGGCCCTAGCCCCAGGGCACTTCATGGGCTCATAAATATAACATTATTGGACAAAAAAGCCCAATCCTTCTCTGACTGATTAGGCCCAGATTGGTCAGCCCATAAATCAATGTTGAATAAGAACTATAAAGTTGTGAATCAATGTGTCCCAGATCTCCGAATGAAAAAGCAGGAGTGAAATAGCTGGAGCTCTTCCAAGACCCTTCTTTTCATCCCTTCCTCCTACCAGCTCCATACCCTCGTATGCTCATTTTAAAAGGCTTCTCTTTTTTGCTCCTTGGCCTGGCCGTAGACAGATTTTAGGAACAGGAAATTTGGTCTAGAGGTGAGACTGAGGGAACAAGATGCCGTCCTGTTATGTTTCTGTTCGGGACCGATCTGCAGCTCTATTGTGTCTCCCTGGCTGGGATCTCCACCTGTGGCCGAGGGGTGGTGGCATTTTTTCTCTGTGTCATGGACACAGGAAGGGAATGAGATATCCCACATGTAGGAGGCACATAGTGGGTAGTCACGTCATGGTTAGGATGATCTGTGGATGTTTAGTCCAATTAATTTATGGGCTCTGAGTCTCTGCATTGAAATATTAGATATAATAGTTGATTCTTCTCTTAGAACTGCAGGTCAGGTTCAAAAATGCCATCTGGCCATCCCTGTTGGACATGGTTCCCTTCCTTGGATCTGGGAGCTGAGATGATCTGCTGTGAACGCCGCCCACGTGTACTCAGAGGGCACTCCCTGGCCCAGGTCCTGCGGGATTCCAAAGCAAAATTTGTTTTCTGAATTCCCCTTCTCCACTCCCTTCCATATATGCTCTCAGGTGCCCTTTCCCTTCTCTCTGACAGTCCCATTTCAGGGACACCCCATGCACACTCACCCGCCCCTCAGAAGAGCTCCTTGTTAGGGACCTGCTATCCTGGGCTGGGAGCTCTCACTTTTCCCTGGTTGCCCCAAAGCTGACCTTGCCTGCCATCTTTTCCCCATTGAAGAGGACACACACTTGACCCCCCATGGATACCCTGTGCTGGTGGCCTCCTGGTTTTTCCACAGACTACAAGAGCTGGAAGGGACCTCAGTGGCACCCAGTTCTACCTGTTCCTTTGGGGAAGCTGAGACCCCAAAAGAGGCACCAACTTGCCTTAAGTAGGACTCGGGCTTCTTGCAATCCATTTTGCCTCACCCTAGCGCAAGCCTGAGCTGATTGCATTCTTGTTCTTTCCCCCTAGAGAAATAAAGTCCCGTTTAGATTCTCCTAAAGCTTGTCTTAAAGCATGGTTTCCGTACAGTTGTCTGTTTCCTGTGGATACTTTCATTTTCTCCTGTGTTTTTCCCTCTCTTTGCTGTGACTTACAAGATCATGAACACACAAGCCCAAGACCCCAGAGGAAAAATTCTTCCAGTAAGTGCCTCCAGGAGGAATGGGGCTATTGACAGCAATATTTGACTAATAAGCTCCATTTTGGTGTTTTACCACTAGTGGTCATAGAAACCTTGCAGGATGTGTCTAGGGAAATGGATTTTGTAGGGTTAGCTCAATTTGTACCACCCACCGCACAATAGCAGCACTGTGCAGAAAAGGCGGTTTTGAAACAGGTTCAGTTTTACGTTACTGTGAGGCACCAAGTCAGGTGAAGGGCTATTTCTGCAACTGAAGGATTTGTATTCTTCCTCCTAGACCTGCAGCCTTAGTCATCCTGGATCTTCTACCTTTTAAAAATTCTGACATTATCTCTCCACTCTCCACTTTCTGGGAAGACATTCCACCTCTAAATTTAGCTGGAAGAAATAATGTGATCATCAACAGAGTAAAAAGGCAGCCCTCAGAATGAGAGAAGATATTTACAAATCATATATCTGGCAAAGGATTAATATTCAGAATATATAGAGAACTCCCAAAACTCAAATACAAAACCCAAATAACCCAATTCAAAAATGGGCAAAGGACCTGAATGGGCATTTCTCCAAAGAAAATACACAAATGTCCAATACACACATGGAAAGATGCTCAATATCACTAACCATTAGGGAAATGCAAATCAAAATCATAATGAGATACCATGTCATACCCATTAGGATGGCTTATATCAAAAAACTGCAGAAAATAGCAAGTGTTGGCAAGGATGTAGAGGTATTAGAACCTTTGTGCACTCTTGGTGGGAATGTAAAATGGTACAGCCACTGTGGAAAGCAGTATGGTGTTTCCTTAAAAAATTAAAAATAGAATTACCGTAGGATCCAGAAATTTCACTTCTGGGTCTATACTCAAAAGAACTGAAAGGAGGATTTCAAAGAGATACGTGTACACCTATGTTCATAGCAGCATTATTCACAGTAGCTAAAATGTGGAAGCAACCCAAGAGTCCATTGACAGATAAAAGGACAAGCAAAATGTAGTGTGTACATGCAATGGAATATTATTCAGCCCTAAAAAAGGAAATTCTGACATATGCTACAATATGGATGAACCTTGAGGACATTATGCTAAGCGAAATAAGCCAATCACAAAAAGACAAATACCACATGATTCCACTTATATGAGATAGTTAGAAATTCCAAGTCATGGAGATGGAAAGTAGAATGGTGGTTGCCAGGGACCAGGGGCAACTGACCGTTAGTGTTCAGTGTGAAAAGAGTTCCAGTTTTACAAGATGGAAAAAGTTCTGAAGATAGATGGTGGTGATGTTTGCACAACATTTTAATGCATTTAATACCACTACAGCTACACACTTAAAAATGGTTAAGATTGTAAATTTTAGGTTATGTGAATTTTACCACGATGAAAAATGCTATAAGCTTTTAATAATCTAAAGAAAATGCTTCCTTTAGGGTGCTATTTCCCAAAAATGTGGTGTCAGTGTTCTAAATATAACACAGTGTTTTATAATTTTAAAAATGCAATCATGCTGCTTGGACATAGCTCTTATATCAGCAGACCTTTGAGCGAGTGTGAATGTGATGAACTGTATTTTTTAGAGAATCCTTTTTAGCTACTTAACGCCTCTTTTAGCCCCTGGGTCTGGGGGCTTATGGGGAGGGCCTATGGAAGAGTGTAGAAATGACCCTAATTCTTCACCCTTCCTGTATCCATGGCCTTTACCATATAAATTTGTGTTGCCCCACAAGGCTGTTGCTGAGCTTAGGCATGGACCTGTTTTGGCTGACAAGATAAAGTGGAAGTGATATGTACTGGTTCCAAACCTAGACCTCAAGAGGCCGTGTGTGTTTCCTCTTGTTCTCTGGTGTATCTATCATTGCCATGACAACATGCTCAAGCTAGCCTGCTGGAGGAGGAGACACTGAGGATTGCTGAGCCATCCCTGTTGCCCCAGACATGGCCAATCTAGATCAGCCAATCCCACACATGTGAGTAAGCCCAGCCGAAATTAGCAGAGCCATTTAGCTGACCCCCAGCTAACCTTAGACGTTTACTGTTGCACGTCTCTAAGGGTTTGTGATTGTAAGGCAGCATTAATGTGGAAGTAATATAGGGAATTGCCCCATATACTTTTGTATCACCCCTTTTTTCCTAGTTCCAATAAATTGCTCACATACATCATCTGGATACTAGTAAGCGTCTACCCAATATCCCTTCTTCCCCTTTCCTTACCAATAGAACCATGTGCCCAGCTAAAAACCTATACTCTCCAGGTTCCCTTGCAGAAAGGGGGTGTCACATGACATTCCTTTGGCCAGTGAGAGGCAAACAAAGTATTGAGTGGAGCTCCTTGAAGGAGGGTGGGGGCGACCTTTGCCCTTCTCCCTGCCTGGGATGAGAATCCCTTGCTGGAAGATAGCATGACCCTGAGCACAAGCTGAGAATGGTTGCGAGGAAAGGCAGAAAGACCTTGGGTCTCTGATGGTACAGCCACAGTACCAGCCCTGGGCTGTCTTCTTTATGCACTTCTAGTTATGCGAGGAAAAAATATGACTCTTCAACTAATTATGCTACTGTTTCTCAGCCTTGTCTTACTTGTAGCATGTTGTAATTCTTAATGTCACACTCTGGCACCGACTTCATCCTCATTTGAAGAAAGTACTTAGAACAATTAAATAAAGGTGTGTTTTGGAGATATTTCACAGAAAATATGACTGCTAATTACTACATACTTTCATCAGTTGTATAAATAAAATAACAATAACCTCCAAGCATTTATATTCGTTTATAATTTCTGGAGTTTATGATGTTACTAGATTCCTGTCAATACACGCGTGATTAGTACCCCATGTCCATTCCATGCTGGGGGAAACTGAGGCAAGGGGAGGATAGGTGAGTTGTCCAAAGTAAAACAACCTGTTTGTAAAAGAGCTTGGGAGGGACTTGAACACAGGTTCTTCAGGCTTCCCGAGGAAGGATCTGACCTGTGTCTCAGTGAGACCAAACTGCAGTGATTGAACTCTGTACCTTGGACTGTGACTGGCCTCCACGCAGGGAGAACAAGACACTGAATCCTTTTACTTCTGCATAGACCAGCAAAGACTGAAAGTCACCACAGTCCAGGATAGGCTTGTTTATGAGAAGGGAGAAAAGGAATAAATGGCAATTTGTTGCCTTTTGTGTCCACAAAATTATTTGCTCCCTCCCCTCTGCTTCATAGTGGAGTGGAGTCAATTGGTTGTAAGACTGTTTTTCCAGAGCGTCTTAGTGACCTCCTCAAGAGTACGACTAGATGGCTTTTTTATTTATGTATACTTGGCAGGGCTGCTGAGTACAGTTGTGCTCGTTGGTCACTGCTCAAGGGCTCCTGGCTGAGGAGTGAGTGAAATACACACTCACCCAGCAGTAGGCCCTGTGGGATTATGAAACATCAAGGGGAAGTGCTCTTTTTCTAATCTGCACACAGGTACTCTATGGGAGCCCTGGTCCTTGACACCTGGAGCACAGTGCAAGTTGGTTTTTTTTTTGACAAATAAATAACCTCTCAGATGACTGCTTCTTTTTGAAGCTCATTTGGATCAGGTTTTACTAGTAATAGCGTGTTTCTGGGGTGGGTGTTGGTGGTTGTGACAGACACTTAAGATTTTTCCTTCTCAAGTTGCCACAGAATACTCAACAAATGGAGCAGCAGTTTCAAAGCTCAGAGAACAGGAAAAAAATCAAACAGCTACCATTTATTAAGCACTTATTACGTGTCAAACAAAAAGCACTCTGCATTCATGACCTCAGATCATCCTTACAGCAAAACCGCAAGGTAGGTTCTGTTAACACCCCCATTTGAAAGAGGAGGAAACTGGGATTCCAAAAAGTTAAGCAAACTGTTCAAAGTCGTGTAGCTAGTAAGCACCAACGCTTGGATTTGAACCCAGGCTTGTCTAAGTCTAAGGTCTTTATTATGCATTTTCATAAGCATGTAAATTCTTTGTCATTAGTGCAGGTATAGCAAAGATAGTGGTATTCACCAATTATTCCATGGACTCCCCTAAATTTTTTACCCTTGCTTGCAATGAGGTTGGGGGCTGTATAATTGGGTGCTTCCGGTGGCATGTAGGCAGAAGAGATGTATGACTACTCTCAGGCATGATATTTAATAACATTCTGGGTAAACCACCCTCCCTCCCTTCCTCTGTTCCAGTAACCAGATATTCAAATGTTGGCATCTCAAGATGGAGGGAGTCTGGATCCCTAAGTCACTGCATGGAGGAGAATTGCCCTGAAGCGCCACCCAATCCATGTCTGACTTTACGTGAGCAAGAAATGACTCTTGTGTTTATTGGAACACAGCGTAGCCTAACCTAACTCATATAGCAGAAATGATAAGAATAATTATATATACTTATTTTATATAATTGCTTATACTGCACAAAATGCTTTCTTGATCCTCGTAACGACTCTGAGAGATAAGCAGGGATTATGAGCCCCATTTCATGGGAGAGGAAATCAACGCTTAGAGAAGTGAAATGATGTGCTTAAGACCACACAGTTGGTAGGTGGTCAAACCAAGGTTAGGATCTTGGCATTTTTCCCACACTCGGCAATTTTATAACTTCCTAGCTTGATGTTATAAAAGGAAGCAATAACCTCAGAGGGAATGAGGGTCCCACTGTATAGAGTTCTGCAGATTAAATTAAACACCTTGAAGGACTAAAAGGCTGGGTAGCCAGCACAGACAGGTGTAATACATTCCAATGGTTCATATTCTTAAGTCAACAAGATGCTGGCGTCCTGTGGCTGCTCAGACTCCTGGGTGGTCCTATAGGGGAGTCGGTCCTAAGCCAAGCTCTCCAGGAGTCCTGCGTGCAGATCTCCAACATGAATTACAGGCTTTGATTTAAAGACAAAAGTGCACATGCTCTGAGTGAAAACCCTTGGTCTCTCCAGGAGAATCAGGGGCCCGATTTCCCTTCCTTATTCCCACACAACAATTATCACTTTATTTTTAGAGAATTCTTTTACAGTGTACAAAACATATTACTCGTCGTTATCTCATTTAATTCTCACGAAATCTGCTCATGTGTTTTTGGTGGTGACGTTCAGAAAGCTTGACTTCTTGTAAGATAATCACAAGATTATTTCTCTGATAATACTATAAAATCTTCCGTATATTGAGCATATATTGTGTATATTATTTCATTCATTCCTACCACAGTCCTGCAAGGTTGGGATTATCGTACTCACTGTGCAGCAAGGAATTGAGGAATGAGAAGTCTGAAAACTTGTTCAAGGACCCTCAGCTAGGAAGGCTCCCAGTGGGGTTCCAAAGGCCTCTGGCGGAGTTCTCAACAAAGACGGAAAGGGGACAGGTTGGAGGATGATGCACTGTGATCCCGTCCCATCCTGGGCATGTGCTACAAATATCCAAGGGTCTCCTTTATCTTGCGGAAACTTAGCCATAATCAATTTAAAACTTCTTTAAATCTATTATGGGTTTTGATCTTACCTCTCTCAGGGAAGGGACCCACAGTTCTACAAAATCCCTTTGCAGGAAGTAGTTTCCATTTAGTTGACCTTCGATCATTTCCTGCTACTAAGAAGAGGGCCAGAATTTCCTTGCTTAGGGGTCCTCTTCATAGTTTAGTAAACATTGACCTTGTCCATGTTCAGTCTCTGTTGCTGACTAAAGTCTCCACATCTTTCCCGTCTCTCCAGGTCAGGTTCCCAGGGTTCTTCTCCCAGAGACTAGATGAGCTATCTGTCAATAGCTTGAATGTGACAGGGATCCCAGTCATGTCTGCTTGGGGTTACTTGGCATCGTCCTTTCCTTGGGATGGTTGAGCCCTCTCATAGCACTCTCCTTTGTAAAACTCAGATTACTGGGACTGGGGACCATCCTTAAACTGAGGGTTTCCCTGCGGAGTCTCCAGCTACCCAACTCCAGGGCACCTTTCACTCTGCTCCATATAGATGGCTCCTGGGAGTAGGGCAGTAAGGCAGGACTGTGGCCCTGTTCTTAGGCTGATTCCTTCATTCATTCAGAAACATCTATCAAGTACTGGCTATATCTTAGAAACTGTACTGGTCTCTGGGGATGGAGTGGTGAATGAGCCATGTCTGTCCTAGTTGACGGGGACATGCTATGTACACACTTTGGATACCCGAGTCATCGTTGACTTATTCCTTGCCAGCAGCCTTCACATTGCAACCAAACACTAAGTATTACCAATTTCACCTTCTAAATATTCATCATACTCATCTCTCCTTCTGCATCCCTAGCCTACACTCCCCTTGTTTAGTCTTTTAATACCTCCTATTGATGATCACAATTCCCCCATAACTAGTCTGTCTGATCTGGGCTCATCCTCTGCAATCATTCTCCCATACCGTAGTATGAGTGATCTGCCCCACATACACGGTTAACTAAGTCACCCATTCAGACTTCCAAGTGGCTCCCTGTTGCTCACTTAACATGGAGGGCAAAGTCCTCGGTGCCCTGGCTTCCACCTGCCTCTCTGGCTTTGCCCTTTAGTGGATGCTCCTGGACCACCAGATCCCTCAGCCCTCTTGGACCAGCTGCCCCAGCACTCCCAGTGGGCCAGGGTTCTGGCTCCTCCTTCTGCACCTCTCTGCCTTTGCTCCCCAGTCCCAGCTGTCTAGGCCTTGCCTCCTTCCCAACCCCTGCATCTAGATAACTCCGTGTCATTCTTCAAGGCTTATTGTAGGGCCCAGCACCTCTGGAAAGCCTTCTGGACCTCCCTGTCCACGTTGTGTGAGGACCCTTTCCTTTGTGGCCCCACGGCGCCCTTTGTATCTCCTCACCGTTGCCCCCAAAGTCCGGGGTGGGAGTTGTCCTCACTGAGTCTGTGTGCGTCACTGGACTCTGGACTCCATGAGGCAGGCAGTAGGTCTCCAACACTTGGATGGATAGACACATGATTTCGGTTCAGTAGAAAACAAATGCTTGAGGGAGTGACTGACTCCAGCTGGGGGTTCAGCAATGGTTGCAAAGAAGCAACACAGGCTGCAGGTTGAAGGAAGCAAGGGAGACTGTGCGAGGGGCGCGGCGGAGAGGGCTGCTCTCACGGTCCTCTTCCTCAGAGGGATGTGTCCTTCCCTGTGTGTGGCAGCCCCCAGCCCCCAACCCGCCCCATCCCCCGCCATCTTCCCTGCGGTCACCTGACTTCTGTCTCGGTGGTGCCGGGCAGGAGCTGAGCTATTTCAAAGAAAACGTAGGCAACAGCCTTCGAGACGAGCATATTGAGAATCCACCAGAGCAAGAAGCCGTGTGGCAAGATGAGTCAGCCACAGAGTCAACCCTCAAGTGGTTTCACAGTCTAGCAGGGAAGCAAATGTAGTTTGGGTTTTTGTTTTTTTTTTGCTTCTTAGTTATATTTTTCAGTATCAATACAGCATTCATGCAGGGTTACAGGTTACAGGAGAGCAGAGGGACCTCACACACACTTGTTTGTGTGGTCGGAGAACCTGCCTTGTCCCTGTGCCCTGCTCATCATACCTGTGACTCCCCAGGGAGTGAAAGCCGGTTCCGACTGGCTCCCTTGCCAGCAGCGCTGCCTTCAGGAAGCAGGTCCCTTCTGGGCTTGGAGAGCAGAGCCACGAGCCACCAGGGCTCCAATGACACCATTGCTGCCCTCACTGGCCCCGCTTCTCCTGGCTCTCTTCTTAGTCTCTGGAGAGGGTCTTCCTTTTTCCCGGTAACTGGTGTCGGAACTAGGAAGGTCAGAGGCTATGCAATTCAGAATGGTATACTTGGAACCATAGAATTTCAATCCTAGCTTTCTGAGGAGGGTGCTAATGCGAAATGACCTTTCTTTTGTGATGAAGAGCATCAAGAAGCTCCCACAGTCCATTTGGTATTTTGCCACCAAGAACGTTAAAAGTGGGCACACGTTCCCGTCCATGGAATATGACTCAGCAAGAAATAGGAATGAACTGTTGCTACAGCCATATGAATGGATCTCAAAGTAATTATGCGGAGGAAAAGAAGCCAAAGGAGAAAGAGTACGTTCTGTACATCCCCATTTATATAAAACCCTAGAAAATGCTAACTAATCTATAGTGATGGAAAGCAGAACCATGGTTGCCTGGGGAGGGGGAAGGGGAGAGAAGGAGGGATTAGGAAGGGCCGTGAAGAAACTTACGGGGGCGACGGATATGTTCATTATCTTGATTTTGGCAATGGTTTCACGGGTATGTACATATGTCAAAAATTATGAAATCATGCACTTTGAATACATGCAATTTATTGTATGTCAATTATACCTTAATAAGGCTGTTTAAAAATTTAAAAAAAAATGTATGTACATTTTGACCCAATAATTCAATTCATAGTAACCCTCCTAAAGAAATAATTGAAGAAGGGCACAATTTGTGTTTGAGATCATCAGCACATTGCTTAGAATGGTGAAAAAAGGAAAACAACCTAGAAGTCCACTAAGAGGGGATAGTTTAAAAAATTAATGCTTAAATAAATTCCAGATGATGGTGGAATACGCTATATGCTTTAAAAATAACAAAATATTATTTACTGTGGTGGAGAAAATGTTTATTATGTAGCGTTTGGTGGAAAGTCTGTTTACAAAACAGTATGAACATCATGATATGTTATAAAATAAAGGTATTTGTAGAAGAAACACTGGAGGATTTATACAAAATATCCCCATAGTCATTTCCAGATAATGGGTGGGGTCACGGGTAGTTTAAATTTTCTTCTTAGTGCTTTTATGTATTATTTGAATATTCTACTTTTGAAATGTGTCATTTTTTAAAGTAGAAGATTCTTCTTTTCTGTCCTTTTCTTCTTCTTCTTCTTCTTCTTTTGGTGAGGGCCCCACAGCCTGTGTTCTGTGCAGAGGCTTCAGGGAAAGGGCCTGTTCCTGTATTGTCTCTACTCCCATTGCCAAGTAGTCGCTGCCCTTGACCAGGCAAGAGCCCCACAAACGTGAGAACGCCCCGCTCGGGCCTTCGGATCCTTCCTGGAGCAGGGGTGCTCCTTCTCCGCGGCTGCACTGTTAGCTGGTGCGAGGGGAGGGCTGCTTGCTCCCTGTGCTGTCGGTGGCAGTAACTGGGCAAAGGATGCTTGTGGCCAGGTCGTGGGGGGCTGGGGTATTGTGACAGGAGCTGAATCTTCCCCTTGTTCACTCCTTCTTGGCTTGGTTTCCCCTGGTTAACAAAGCGTTCAGGAAGCAAAGCATTAGCCAGTGTAGCCTGGCCCAAGCCACATGTCTATCACCTTCCAGCAAAATCTGTAGCCACAGGGTGCAGAGGCTGGGTATAATTTGAGGCGTAGGTTGGCCTGACTTTCCTCAACCTCCTTCTTTATCTTTCTTCCCCCATGAACAGAAACTGAGGGGGACTGAAAGAGGCGCTCTCAGCTGCACGCTCTTTGAAAGCAGGACGGCTTCCTTTGGCTTGGGTGTGCTGCTCGCTGGGTTGCTAGTCTGTAACAACCAGCTAACCAGCTGAAATCAAGAAAACATGCCTGCTTGGTCTGCTGGGGAAGACGGGGCTTAGCTTGGAGGGGCTGAGGTGCCTTGTTTCGGGTGGCTGAAACTGAGAGATTATTGCTGAATGAACAGTGGGATCAACCAAGACCCGGGAGGTCTGTGACCTGAAAATTAGTTTGTCCAACTGGATGGAGGGAGGCTTGTGGGGGCAAACCCAGGCATAGACCATTGGTGGCCCTGAGTATATGGAGGGGACAATAACATGATGGATGGGCTGCATGGCCTCAGTGAGGCTGTTTGCTTATCTGCAAAATGGGACATGAGCACCCATCTTGTAGGACTTATTCATTCATCCATTTATTCATGAATTATTAATTGAATACACACTATGTGCTAGGCACTGTGCTGGGGCCCAGAGACACAACAAATTAATTACACTTGGTCTTTACCTCAAGTTCCTTATGGTCCTTCCCTACTAGGTTGCTGAGAGGTCTGAGAATTATATATATCTATGACCATGCTCATGATATATAGTAGATGCTCAAGAAATGCTACTGTAGTCACTGAGGGCAGAACTTCTGCAAGGGAGCAATGCCTGGACCTGTGGCTATGAGGCAGAAGCCTGGATACTGGATCTAGGGCACTGGCCAGTGAGGATTCGCTACAAGGAGTCACCAATGGCCAGTCACTTGCACTGTTGTGCTAGTGTACCTGAGGGCGGGGTCAGCTAGAGAACCTTCAGGAGCCAGGGAAGGGTTTAGCAACAGGAAAAGAAATGTATGGGGTCCACGCTATCCTTGGAGAAAGGTTTTAATAGGCTGCTAGAAACAGAGAATTATTCTGAATGTGGGCATATATGTGTGCATTCATGTAAAAGGATGCTCATTTTCTATAGCGTTCACTTACGTAAAAAGCATTTATTAAATACCTGTTCAATGCTAGGCCCTGTGCTTAGAGCTAAGAAGAGACCTGTAATAGTTTGTATACTAGAGGAGGAAGATGAAAAATAACTACAGTAATAAGTAAGTTATATGTAGTAGCAGCTCTTGAACTGTTTGGTCTCAGGAACTCTTTACGTTCTTAAAAATTATTGAGGACCTCAAAGAACTTTTGTATATGTAAGTTATAGCCATTGATATTTGCAAACTAGAAATTAGAACTGAGAAATTAAAAATACTTATATATAAATATTTAAAAATAATAGGGTGCCTATTACATTTTAATATAAATAACATGTATTTAGTGAAAAATTACTATTTTTTTCCAAAACGAACAAAAATTTAGAGAAGGGTGGCATTTTTTACCTTCTTGTAGATCTCTTTAATTGATAAGTAGAAGACAGATGGATTCTCATATCTGCTTCCGCATTCAATCTGTGCTGGTAAGTTGTTTGGACTGAAGTATACAAAGAAAATCTGTTCTCAAATAGACATGTTGTTGTAAAAGAGAGGAGTATTTTAATAGCCTTTTCATTTAATTGTAGGTACTCTTCTTTGATACCACACCAGAACTTAAAGGTCAGTTGCAATGGAGAATTTGAAACTATAACAACCTTCTATTTTATTAAAATCCATTGGTGTATCTTGCACTTTGAATGTGTCTTTTACCCACGCATCATGAATTGATGATTTTGAAAGTATAGGTTCACCAAATTATGCAGATCTTTCCAATGTTAATACATTTTATTATCCAATGCCAAAAATCACACTTATTAATATCATCACCCATCTCATCAGAAAAGCCTTTAAGTATAGAGGCATAGCAGATACAAGTTTTCAAAATTTTAAATTTTTGCTTGAAAGCCTGTATTTTATCTTTTGCAGCAAATACCATCAGGTATTTTCCAGAAAGTGCCTGTCCAACACCCAAGTCTGAATAACCATACCTTGTCTGTCAGTAGTCATTCTTGCAAGTAAAAACGTGTTCTATGAAAAAACACCTAGTTCAGCCTGCAACTCAAACAATCACACAAGTACTTTTCCTTGAGACGACTATCATACTTCGGTAGGTGGCAGAAGGGCTTTATGCATATCTCAGGGTATTAAAAAGACATGGACTCAAGGGTCAAAATTTTAAAAAGTTAATAATTTGTACAGTTTCCTCAGGGTCTTCTTAAGTGAAACCAGCACGTTTTTTGAATCGTAAGTGTGTGGCAGTCGGGGATATGATGACTGCTAGTACAGTTTGGTGCCACTGACTTGATTCGTGAGAAGGCGTCAGCAGGTTAACTCATCATTGCTTTTATACCATCAGTGCAAATGTCAACACAGATGAAAAGGGCAAAGAACATCTTAGTGTTACCATGAAAATATTTTTTGATGTGTCTCAGAGGTCTTCAGGGTTTGCGTGGCTTACTCTGCGGACTGCTGAAATAGGCCATTTAGATGGCGATAAGTGCAGGGGAGGGATGTAGCAGGGAGAGGCACGGGCGGTGGGCAGGGTGGGGGTTACAGTTCAAATTGGGTGGCCAAGGAAGGCTTCAATGAGAGGGTAACCTTGACAGGTGACATTAAAGGAAGTGAGGGAGTGAGCCCTGAGGTCTCTTGAGGAACAGCAGTCAAGGAAGAAAGAACAGCAAGTGCAAAGGCCCCATGTTAGGAGCACACTCAGTATATTCAAGGAACAGCAAGGAAACCAGGGTGGCTGGCGAAGGGCACAGGGAGTGGTAGGAAATGAGGCCTAAGAGGTGACAAGAGCCAGGCTGCATGTAGGGCCCTGCAGGCCATTAGGCAGGACTTGGGCTTTAATTTTGAGTAAGCTGGAGAACTCTTGAAGTGTTCTGAGTAGAGGAGTGACATGACTTGTTTCCATCACAGAAGGGGATGAAGCTGAGTGGTAGGGTGTGGTCAGAGTCTGTGTTTGTAAGGTTTGGACATTTATCCTTGAATAATCCCTGGCACATAGCTGGTGTTGAAGAGAAGTATGTTGGGGGAAAGAATGCCCTGTATTCCTGTGCCTGTCAACCAACAGGGTCGTGTCAGCCAGCTTTGGCTGCAGGAACAAATAGCCCCAATAACTCAATGGTTTAAACGTATAAATATTTATTTCTTACCTATATTACTTGAGGGCTGTGCCTGCTGCAGTTTTGGTGGAGTAGGGAGGGGAGAATTGATATTTGGGAACAATAATACAATCTGAAAGGGCCACTCGGAGGGGGAGGTGTGGCCATAGTCAGCTAATTACAGCCCTACCTGAATTAGCTCATTTGACTAAGTCTTTGCTCATGGGGCCGGCGAGGGCCATTGCACAGAAGCCTGCTGCCAGCATTGAGTCACAGGCGTGTGTGCGCAAAGAACAAATGCGCTGTCTTCCTTCCGCAATTCATTCCAAAGAAGGGCCAAGAAAACTTGGCCTTTTCACCCCGGGGCACAGAGCTTATCTCAGGGGTGCTCAACCCTGACTAAAAGTGTTATGTTTGGGGCCCATGAATGGACCCGGCCGTGGGCCCTGGGAGCGGGTCTTCATTGCAATGGGTCCCTGAACCATCAATATCAACCTCTTGGTGAAGAAGGGAGCTTGTTAACCCGTGCTGGAAGTCCCATCCTAGGAGGCTTTGGAGTTTGGGCCTCAGACTTCCTCAGGCCTTATGCAGTCTAAAGAGAAGGGGCCTCTTAATAATCTCAAGTTAGAAAATGAGCTATGGCACAGTAGCCTGTTCCTGGCTTCTCTGCTCTTGCCTTGTTCTCTTCATCTGGGGGGACTTGTGGGTTGGACCCTGGGGCTGGTGCATTGTACCAGGCCATGTGCCGGCCTGAGAATGGTTGGAGA
Organism: Indri indri; assembly: GCA_004363605.1. Taxonomy (NCBI): domain Eukaryota; kingdom Metazoa; phylum Chordata; class Mammalia; order Primates; family Indriidae; genus Indri; species Indri indri. The sequence continues at coordinate 20,020 of RJWJ010004477.1, forward strand.
CATCAGTAAGGTAACTTTAATGTCTGGGGGACTTTCTTTGCAGTTACATCCAGTAGCCTTGTGCATCCTCTCAATTTTATACCTGACTCATCTGCATTTAGCTGACTGCTTGGCTAATATTAAAAGTAAACTTCTTACAGGCAACTGAATATGACCCTTCCTCGACCTGGACCCTTTAACCTTGAACCTTAGCCTCTGAGTCTCAACATGTCCTGCTTTTGAAAACTGCTTCCTTAAAAATCTTTCAACTACCAGGACACCACGTGCACCGGTTCATCTTCATTGGTGGTTTTTTGGTACCAGAACCATTGCTTCTTAACCAGGTCAGGTGATTAAAAATGGACCGTGGTCCCCCCGCCCCCCTCCGCCCCCATTTGCCATCAGTGGAAGTGTCTTCTTAAAAGGCCTCGTCAAGTTCAAGCAGCTTAGGGACACCCCCACTGAGGTGTTTGCGACCTACAGTGGTTTATAGCAGCACTAGAACTTCTCACAAAAGACCAATTAATACGCAGGCAACTTTTCTGCACCTTTTAGTGCCTCCTTTGAGAAAGAGACTTTGACCCAGGGCCAAGATGTGGGAGGCAAGTTGTTCTCAAACTCCGTGGTGTCAGCCTCCGGGTCACACCCAGCTTGGCCTGCCATCCTGAATGCTTCAGAATTGGTCTCTGCTGTTGACTCGGTTTCTGTCTCTTTGTTTCTCAGTTTTGGTTTGTGTGAATTTATTGTTCCCTGATCAGAGGAACACCCTAGAGCACACGCGATTTCAGGGAGAGGGTAAGAATTTTGAGTGTTTTTGCACATCCTGGGTTTAAGCCAGGTCTGCTTTTCCTCCCTGGAGGATCTCATCGATGGTTCCACACGCTTCCCCTTCCGCGGCATTCTTACGTCGCTGAAGTTCCAGCGAAGTCCTTGAGCTTTATAATTACAACTGATGAGACCCTCTCTGGATCCTCCAGTAAAGAGAAAATGAGATTCCAGAGCTTATTCATTCAGAATAGGGCAGAAGTTAACCGAAAAAAAAAAAAAAAAAAAGCCCGATGAGTGATGAGTTTTCAAAATATCTGTCCCTTGGCCTTCTGACAAGTCCTTGTTGATTCTTATTTAGCACCTAGTTCAAAACCTGTGCTGTCTAGGACAGGAGCCACGGGCCACACATGGCTGTTTACATTTAATTTAAATTAGTTAAAATTAGATAAAACTTTTAACTCAGTTCCTTAGCTAAGGTAGCCATACTTAAAGTGCTCAATAGTGGTAAGCAGACAGGGTGCATAGAACGTTTCCATTATTGCAGAAAGTTCTATTATAATTTCTTTCATCTATATAATTTTTTTTTTTTTTTTTAGTTTCCCAACCCACGGCAGATTAGAAATAGCAAATGAAGGGCACATGAAATGATGATAACAAAGGACCTCATATAAAAGGAGGAAATGGAATGATTAAAAAGCAAAACACTCATCTATTTATTCAACCATTAAGCAAATGTTTATCACACAGCTACTACATACCAGGAACTGGTCCAGGTACTTAAGCTAAAGACAAAAATTCCTGTTCTCATGGAGCATAGTGAACCAGTAATATGTAGCGCTTTGAGGATATTTAGTGTAAGGACCAATAGCCTCGTGTTCTTCAATATCCTCTGAAGGCATCATCAGTCAACAATCCAGCTCGCTAATGGACTTTTATCTTGAGTCATCAAGAATTGTTAATATACTTTAAGAAGGCAACAGGTGTATACATTTTAGAAAGGTTACATTTCTACTAGCTAAAGGAGCTAGTTTTAATGACTTAAAAACCTAACTTACTGGCCGGGCGCGGTGGCTTACGCCTGTAATCCTAGCACTCTGGGAGGCCCAGGCGGACGGATCATTCTGAGCTCAGGAGTTCGAGACCAGCCTGAGCAAGAGCGAGACCCCGTCTCTACCAAAAATAGAAAGAAATTAATTGGACAGCTAAAAATATATATAGAAAAAATTAGCCAGGCATGGTGGCACATGCCTGTAGTCCCAGCTACTTGGGAGGCTGAGGCAGAAGGATTGCTCGAGCCCAGGAGTTCGAGGTTGCTGTGAGCTAGGCTGACGCCACGGCACTCGCTCCAGGCGAGAAAGTGAGACTCTGTCTCAAAAAAAAAAAAAAAAAAAAAAAAAAAACTCGAGTTGCTGTTTTTTCTTTCTAAGTTAGATAAGTGTCATTTTATATGTAAAGGGTCAAAAAAAAGTACCCTGTTTTTATAAGCTTCTTTTTGCTGATGAGTTTATATTGACCTTTCTTTCTTTTTTTTTTATGCCAATATAATTTGCTTTCCAGTTCTGTCGCCTGATACTGTAAGACTCTGGATAAGTCGTTTGGACATTTCCATGCCTCCGTCAGAAGGTGAAAAAGAAACAAAACTAACACAGACATCACCATGGGCAGCATAAATTTTATCAACCAAACGCCCGAGGGGGCTTTCTGAAGCAGGCGAGGGCCAGGTGGGGTTTGATGAATCCACACGATTTCTTTTTTCTCCTGCTTTCTTGCCTGTCCCCCACCCCAGACCCATAACGGATTCTCTTCTTACCCTTCATAACTAGTAAGAAACAAAACAAAACAAAAAAATCCCACTAAGCCACGCGATATTAAGCTTAAATATTTGCTTTAAGAAAGAATCATATTCTGAGAGTAAAAGAATTGTGTCAAAACAGGTGAGGAAGAAATTAAAGTCTCTGCAGAACACTCCAGGGCTTGGAATCCATAATTCTTCCAGGCGATGGGAGGAGTTCTGTGAAGGACAGGGGAGACATATAGCCAAGCTGCTTCTAAAAAGTATAGGTCAGAATCAGGGCGGAAACCCCTAATGTAAAAACGATGTCAAAGACAGAGTCCCAGGTCCCTGGTGGCTGAGAGGCACTATGATGTAGTGTGGTCTCAGTCAAATCCAGCTCAACACTTATTAGCTGTGACAATCTGTCCCAGTGACTTTGCCTGCCCGTGTCTTAGTTTATTTGCAAAACGAAAAGAGGGGTCGTCATAGTACCTACCATGCAAGACTGTTGCAAGCATTCGGTGAGATGATTTGTGTGAAGCACCTGGCATACAGTAGGTACTTGTATTAGTTAAGGCAACACTAACCGTTGTGACGGTTAAACGCCAGTGTCCAGTGGTTTAATGCAATTAAAGTTTATTTCTTACCCAACATAATAGACTAAGTAGGTCCAGCAAGAGGCTGTCCTTCATGTGGTAACTCAGGGATACAGGTTTCCATCCTGTGACCTCCCCCCAGTCCAACTAAATGCCGAAAGCAGGAGGCTTTTCTTCCCGTGGTCATTCAGGGATTGAGGCTTTCACCTTGCGACTTCCCCACCCCTTGAAACTTCAAAGTCCTGGGATTCCAGATGTCAGAGGGGAAGGAGAGAGTGAAGAAGCCTTATCTGTTTCTTAAAAGCCCTGGCCTTACAGACGAGACTCATCCAACTTCTTCACATTCCAACGATGAGAACTAGTTATGTGGCCTCCCCCGGTGCACAGAGAACTGGGAAATACAGTCTCAGCTTAGCAGCCACCTTTAAACAGTAACTCCACGGCCCGAAGGGGTGCAAAATGCTTCTGCCCAGCAGCTCGCTTTGCCATACTGTTTGATAGAGGCTGGCCATTCTTGCATCATTTGGTATGAAACACATAGTCGAATGAACTGTGATCTTGTTGGAAACAAAACTAAGTACGCTGTAAAGTGCTGAAAGATAAGGAAAAACACTCAAAACGCAGAGGATAAAGCTAGGTGAATAAACTCATCTATAAGTTTTAGTAGTACTTTTGATCATGGTTTTTTTTTTTTGTTTGCTCATATTTGTAACTAAGGACTGTAATGTTTTTATTACTCCATTAAACAAATATTTATTATGCTGATTATATGTAAGACGCTGGGCTAGGCATTGGGTGTGGGCTGGGAAGCGGGTACAAAGATGAGTAAGACCTAAATCTTGCCTTCAAAGTGTTTACATTCTGATAGGGGAGGGAAGATATGCACATCCTCAAAGGACCACAGAGACAGGCCGTTTGGGCAGTGCCCGAGAAGTACAAAGTGCTATGGGATTTGAGAAAGGGTGGGATGGTTTCTGTCCAGCATGACTCAGCCGCACGAGAACATTCCAAATGCTCAGGGTGTGAGTCTGTCCTTGCCTACATGCCCCTCGATACCGCTAACTCCTCAACAACTCTAGACTTTGTTTCTCAGACCTCCTATCTGCTCCATCTCTGCTCCCCACAGCGCAGAGACCTCCTTCATTTACTCTGGGTCCTTGAGTTCTCCCTCCTCCCTGGCAGGGCCTGGGATTCCGGACTCCACTTCTGTCAGGGGGTGTCTTCGGTTGGCGGCTCCAAAGAGCTCTGCCTCAGGGGGCTGCACTTCCTAGGTATGGCCTGGTGTCCAGATGTCACCCAATCTCTTAGGTTCTTATTTATCTTGGGGTTGGGAGAATGGACCACTTTGTGGATAAAACTGCATTTGACTTAGGCCTTGAAGGATGCACTGAATTTTGTTAAGCAGAGACGAGGCTTTCATCTGTATAATGCTTGACTCGACAAAAAGGTCCTTTGTCACTACTGACTCGGTTTAATTGGAATCTTTTCAGTTCCATCTGTGTTTTTGGAAAGGCATCTTCTTTGTTGCCAAGGGCACTGAGATTAATAAGATGCAGCAGTTCCTGTTGATATAAATAGGGCAGCTGGTATCACACCCATTTAACAGATGAGGGAGACTGAGGCTTGGAGAAGTCAGATGACTTTCCTAGGGTTAATCAGCCAGTAAGTAGAATGGACAGGATTTTTCTCCAGTTCCCTTTAGCCCTAGCCCAGTGCTCTTTTCCCATGTCACACAGTGCCATGGGGATTCAAATGAAGGACTGAATTTTATCAAACTAAATTCCATGCAATAAGATAAAATACCTTGCAAGAATATTTACAATGTGATAGGACATCACTGAAGACCGTAAAACCTCCAACTGTCAGAGAAATAAACCCTGCAGTCATTATTTGCTGCATGCGTGAAGGATTGCATTAATGAATGAATGGATGCTCAGGGCCCCGACAGTTCCTCTGATCAGAGTGTGGAGCAGTTCCATGCCCTGTCTATTGGGCAGCAGGCCCTGACTCGGACAAAAGGTCTTCAGCCTTTGCTTTTGTGATCCTCATCTGGTGAAAGTGTGCCTGCTTGGGTTTGCTGAAACTGACATCTAATTTCGGTTCTGCTATTACTTCTTCCCCTTCAGATTCTCAGGGCGGGCTGGTGAGAGGGTGGGGGCCTCCTCAGGAGGCAGCAGCAGCGGCTTTGCTGATGGGTGAAGTGGGATTTTAAAGAGAGGGAGGAATCCGATGGGAGCAGAGTGGTTTGATGGAGCGGAAGAAGTTGGTTGCCCTGAGCATGGGAGGCATCCTTGAAAACGACGGAGCCGGGAAGCTAGCAGAGGGCACGGAGAAGGAGATGCAGGCCTGGAAGTGAGGAGCAAGCGTAAAACGCGTCTTTGGGGTGTGTAGCGAGACAACGACGAGGCCTTAAATACAAGCCAAATGTTTGGGGGAAGTAATAGCGACACCGATCAGTCACGGGTGGGGAATAGATTCAGAGAAACGGCATCATGAATGAAAAATGACCATGTACATTGCTATTTCAGGGCCCAGAACCTGTCCTATGTGCGGAAACTATTAGTAACTTTTGCCTGTTTTGAAAAGATGCTGAATTTTCCTGTTGGGACCATGCTGTGCTTTTTTCAGCCCTGGAGATTGGGCCCAGGAGGTACGAAAGAATCTCTCTTAGTTCTAGCCATGAGCACTATTTTAAAATGCTGCTTTTCTTAAATGCCTCATATTTCGAAAGGTAACAAAATCCATATTTGAAATTAGAAAAATAAATGAGCAGGAAAGGGGTTCAGCAGGAAGAATCTACGTGGCTGTCGAGAGCGGAGGCAGCTTTCTACGTCGGAGCTCCCCCAGGGCGGGGCCTGCCCTGCTCACCTGGGCCTCAGTCTCCAGCAAATGTCGGTAAAACAACTGGCAAAGAAATGACTGATGCATCAGGAAACTCGCGTTTGGCTAGACTGAAGAAGTGGGAAACTGAAATAGGGCTCCTGTTTCAGAGCAGGCCTTGGGGGTATAGCGTGAACCCAGAGTGTCTGGAGGCCCGAGTTTCCTGTTCTCTTCTCTCCCATTTGACGAGAAGGATGCAGAGTCACTAGCGGCCTTGGCAGAAAAGGTGGCGAGGAAGGTGTTTGGTGGCATGTGCATCCCTCGAGATTAACATAAGGATGAAACGAGAACATCCACTCACGGAGCATCTATGAGCTGGTTTCCTCATATGTTCCAGGCAGCAGGGACACAGCAGTGACCAAAAGAGGCAAAAATCCCTGCCCTCGCAATGCTGGCATTGCAATGTGGGAGGCAGATAAGGAACGAACAGACAAGCAGTAGTGTTAGCGGCTTAGATGGTGGTACGCGATGGAGAACAATGCAGCCACAAGGGGCTTAGGGAGTGCAGGACAGGGGCCAGGGCAGGCCCTGGGAGAAGATGACATTTAAAGCATATGACAGGCCTAGAGCTGGGGGAAGAGTGTTCCCTGCCCAGGGGACAGCAAGTGCACGGGCCCTGGGAGGGAGCTGCCGGGTGTGTTCCAGGAGCCGCAAGGAGGCTGATGCGGCTGGAGTCGAGGGAGAGGGGCGGAGAGTGGTAGGGAATGAGGTCGGAGAGGAGAAAATCCTCTGGGTCTTACAGGCCACGCCTGGAACCGTAACTGACATGGAGCCTCTGAAGGTGAGTAGAGCAGGGACAGGCTCTGGTTAAGTTGAATGGGATCGCGCTGTGTGGACTTCATGCTGTATGAAAATCTCTTAACAGACCAGCGAGAACATAGCGCTTAATAAATGTTGGCCGTTGCTACTATCAGAGCTTATTAAAACATGGTGGGGAGAAGGCATACGAGAGTGGCAAAAGGCTTGGTGTAACGTGTGTGTTACACTCTTGCTCTGCCAGCTTCTCACACATCGGTTCTGATAAAACTCGGGGATATCAGATAGTAAACACTCGGGGATTACCAGGCCTTGGGCCTGAAACTAGATTCTCAAGTGTCCTGATTTTGTGATTAATTGCCTCCTGGGTGGAACAAACACTTATTGAGTATCTCCTACACATCAGGTGCTGGAGCAGACACCGGTAATAAATACGGAAATGAAGTAGACTGATGGGGCTCCTGCCCTCGCAAGCATTATTTAATTCAAATCTCCGCTGCTGGGCAGTGTGTGAAACTGACATGAAACAGTTATGCGAATGGTTATGTCAACCTAACAGTGATAAGTGAAATGCAAGATGGGTGCAGGTGCTCTGGAATGCACTGCAGAGGGCCCCCCCTGGTCATTGTGAGGGGCCTCTCTGAGGAAGGGACACTTAAACTAAGGCAAGAGAAAAGGGGAAGGTGTTCTGGTGGGATAGGGCCCTTGGGGAGAGAAGACCACATGCAAAGACACATGCAAAGGCCCTGTGGCTGGAAGAAGGAAGTGAGTGCCCATGCTGGGAGAGCAGAGAGCTAGGGCACAGGAGTGGGATAGGAAGAGGTGGGCAGGGCTGGTCAGGGGGGACTTTTTGGCATGTGGGGATTCGGGCCTTTATTCTGAGTGCAATGGCTGGTATCAAAGGGTTTTCAAGGATGTGACTGAATCAGACTTGCATTCAATCACTCTGGCTGAATGTGGAGGGTGGCTTGGTTGGGGATGAGAAGGGCCTTGGGACCTGTTGGGAGGCCCCTGCAGCATTGGAGTGGTCAAATTTCTACACAATGAAAACTGAAGTATAATAGGAGGGTCCCCTCAAATATTACCCTCATCAATAGGCCTTCGTTTGGCTTTGGCTTGGTAAGGAGTCCATTTCTGCCCATCCCATCTGCATTAAGGCTGTTAGCCCTCGATACAAAGACCACAGGCACTGGGCTGAACCTGGCCTGGGATCCCAGATCTGCTCCTTCCTGTCCTTGTGGTATGGACAAGTCTCTCAATTCCTCATCTCTTAAAATGGGCAAAACCACAATTGCCAAACTAGGTGGTTTTGGAGGATTAAATCAAATAACGACAATGTAAAGGTCTGTCCTGATGCAACTCCACAAATGCTGGTTTCAGCCTATTTTTCAAATCAATTGTTCTCGGATGAGGACATGTTCCTGTCACAGGAGCACCGGAGGGAGAGTGCAGAAGGTGATGGTGTGAGATACGGGAAACCACGACATTTACCTTTGGGCTTAACAGCCCACTGGTGCTCTGAGAATGAAAAATAAGACCATTTTAAGGGATCTGAATAAAAGGTGCTGAACAAATTCTAGAGGTAACTATGGGAAGATTAGGGTAGTTTCTGTTCCTGTATAAACTCATTTCCCAGATTCATGAACACGTATTTAAAAAGCAACAAATGTCATCAAAATCTTGAATAGAGAAATGGTCCCTAAGATTGGGCCCCGTATTCCAACTTGTATGGACTGTGTGTTTGACTGTTTGCATATATGTGCATATCATTCACTCCACAAATAATAATTCTCTTTTATGCTGCCAGCACCGTATTAGGTGCTACCTGTTGGTGACACAGACTTGTCCCCTGTGTCTATTTCTTCCACAGGAGACTGCAGACTTTCTGATTCAATCCCTTAGTTAGAAACCAAAGGGTAAAACTCTGGTTTTTCAGTTTCACTCAGTGTTTAAATTGTTCCTTTAAAGTGTCAAGATTTCATCATGTGTATCATCAGCTCTTAAATTACATTATCTTGAAAGTTTCTGCTCAAACTCCTACCACTCAAATTTCAAAAACCTTTTTTTTTAAAAAACATGATGAACCTCAAGTAACGCATCTCATGAAGTTGCAGAGGATGAAAATGTGGCTCAGAGATGATTAAAAACCAGACAGTTAAATAGACACGTGGATACGTACAAGCCTGCGCTGTCCTCCTGGTCTCCTGAGGGCTGTGTGCCACATGGATCATCGGCCTCTGGTACCGAACATGAGACTGAGGTGGGCGCCATGCGTGCCCCGTGATCCCCCATGGTTGCATCCCCCTCGAGCCAAGTATCCCATCCTGATGGATGGACGTTACCCTGGAAAACGTGCAGTTGTCAGAAATACGATCGCACGGTAAATTTGCCAGGCAGATTATGAAATATGAGTCACGGTTCTATTTGTCCTGCGATTGTGAAAATTGCAAAATTTTTTATCAAGATAGAAACTGAAACTCTGAGTGTCACCTCATGGGGAGCCCTGATAGTCTCACGTCAGACCGCTCTCTTCACCCACCCCCACCCCATCTCTAGTCACGCTATTGCCTCTGCCAGGGAGTTACCCGCTGTTAGCGCTCAGTGCCCAGAAAATTGCCTGCCCAGAGGCCTTTTCAAATAGTCCTTGCAAGCACCTGTCATGAGCCTGACCTCCAGCTCCCTGCCAAACAGGAGGTGCGGCTGTCCTGGAGGCACCATCTCTCTCAGCCCCCTCCCTCCTACCGTTGAGACTCTGGAGTCCAGGCCCGCACCCTCCCCGCTCCTGTCTGCCTCGGTCTGCCCTTGGCATCCTGCCTTGCACCCGGGATCTCCCAGTCACCACTTACATACCTGTCTTAAGTCCTATTCTCTTAAGAACTCAGGTTTTAAAAATGGATTTCTGCTAATGTACTAATTTGTTATTCCTTCCGAGAAGGAGGCGCTGTCTTAAAGTGATCTTAGGTGGATATCGTCTCAGTCCAGTGCTTCGGAACTGTGTTTCATGAAGTCCCAAGCTTCCTTGGATGTGCCTGAGGGTCACGATAGGGAGCTTGGAAACCCCTGCCGTCTACCCAGGCTTCAACCAGGGCCATTCTGCTTTCATATGTCTCCTACACTGGGGCCACACAGTGGGGTCAGTGAGACCCCTACTGGCTCTGGAGCCAGACCACACAGGGTGGAACCCCAGCTCTGCCACCTACCAGCTGTGTGATGTTGCGCAGGTCATTTAACTTCTCTGTGCCTTAGTTTTGTCATCTGTAAAATATGAACAAGAAAAGTACACTGTATCTACCTACTAGGGCTGTTGTTGCACTAGATGAGTTAAAATATCTGCCACATAGTAAACACAACTTAAGAAGTTGCTATCATGGTCTATATAGGGGTATTCTGCAAGATCTCATTTGAAAGCGGGTTTCTACTGCTTTACAAAAAGGTAAGACAAATAAACAAAACCCCAAACTCCTACTACCTTTACCCAAACTGTGAATAACTTATTGAAATGCTGCCACTGAGGGCAGGTTTCCTGGTGCCTCTCAAGTCCTACCTAAGTGTAGAGCAAATTGGCTTCAGGTATGCCCTTGGACTAGGTCAACCATCTCACAACCAGTGTTGACATTCGTAGTTGCTGATTTAGGGAACAGAGTTAAGTGCAATGTCTGAAGCAACATTCTGTTACTCTATAGGTTTTTTTTCTTTTAATGTTATTACTAAGCTAATAATATTAGGCTCTATACATCATGAGCGCCCAGCAAGAGGCCATTGACTCACAGTGTGACAGTGGCCATTCGAAGAAATATTTCTTGATTTTCAAAAAGTCAGATACCAGTATCAAAGAATGCTGTAGCATCTGCTTGGTTAAAAATGAATGAATAAACCAGCCCATCTTTCAATTATTGGTGACAGCATATATCGGGCAACACTTGACCACTTCGGGCATGTGTCACAGTTAATTTCTAACCAAACTTAAGGTCCTCAAACATGGAAATGATGTTCTTTCTTCTTTTCTTTTTAAGAGTTTCTAATTTTTTTATTTGCATGGACTCAAGGTACTTACTGCATGACAGTGTAACTCTCACCAGCAGAAGCACAGGCTGCCACTGAATTGCACCGTGAACAACAACTTGGGCACAACCGAGGAGCGAGGAGAATGAAGCATGTGCCATTCAGCACCCCCAGGGAGTGCCCCACACCCCCCCGCAAGCTCCACTACGATGATCTAAGTGGGGTGCAAAGCATTCAATTGCATAAAATAAAGGATCATCATGGTGAGGGCCAGAGTGAGGAAAGACGCCATCTGTGTGTCTGAACTCGAGTTATGGGGTAGGGGTGGGGTGTTTCCACAGGGTTTTATTGCCCTTGGATTTGAGAAATATTTGTTTTTTGGGGGGTGATTAATACTCTGCCATTTATACTGACTATGTGGCTTCATTTTTAGAACTCCAAACACACAAGGGCTGTTGGGTAGAATTTGAAGCAAATTTTAGGGAGTGTGCATCCCAACCCCCCATGACATTTCTCTGTGGACCAGTGTTAAGTCACACAGGTATCAGAATCCGGGAGAAATTTCTTGTGGAAAGAGAGGATTTTCTTACACATCCGTATCTCTAAACTCAGAAGAACATTGTGATAATATTTGATTAGCGAAGTACCATGATAGCAGGTAACATCTGGAGAATGCCTACTACAGGCCAAGCACGGTCCTGAGTGATTTTCCACAGATGATTTCATTTATTCCTTGCAAAAAGTCTATAAAAGTAGGCATATTATATTTTAGAGGTGTGGAACTGGAGGTTTGGTGAGTCTAAGTGACTTGTCTGAGGTTATCCGAGTAGAAGGTGATGGAGTTGGGATTTGAACCAATGTCTGGCTCCAAAGCCTGGCCGTTTCCTCTTGTACACACAGGCTCTCCTAAGGAACATGGGGTATTTATTTCTGTACATACTGTGGCTGCATTCTCCAAACAGTTCAGAGCTTTAGAAAATATTTTGAGAATTCTCACTCACATAGACTTTCCAGCAAATACATCTTATTTTGCTTGAGAATTTCCCTGTTTCTTGCACCTTTGTCCATTCAGCTTGGAGAACCAACCTCGGGGAACAAAATCGCCCTCCACCTACCTACCACACACGTTTTCTTTGACTGCTTTGAGACAGCGGCTGAGCTGCCATACACCGTTTCGCTTACCAAGACAGGTGCCTCTGGCTTCCGCGGAAGGTGCGACGGCCAGAGGTCTCCCTCTTGCCCCTCTCCTCCCAGCGCTGGAGCGAAAGTCTGGTACAGGGTGCTGCTGGTGAGGTTGGCTCCAAGGGGCTATTCACAAGAGAAAAAGCCCTTCTGTGGAATGTGACTGTGAAGTTGGAGGGGCTGCTTACCCTGCACCCCCCACCCCCACTGGGGGCTGTCTCTACGTCTCTTACTGTCATCTCCACACCTCACGCTGGCATTGTTACCACTGAAGAACTGAAGGGAGAAATCACAGGACTTGGAAATTCCGATGAACCTTTTGCTATTAGTTGTTGTGCTGAGCCGGTGAGGGTGGTTCTCAGAAGATGGTGAGAGATTGCGGACCATGGCTGCCGAGCAACCTTCATCTGAGGAGGAGGATGTAGGAGTCCCACTGTCAAAGTGAGAAGGAAAATGAGGCAACGAGGCATGTGAAAGGGAAATGCATTTTTATTTCCTTAAAAACATTCTGTATTCAGAGAGGCACACTCCTGGGGTCTCAGGCAACTGAGGAGGACTGTGAAAGCTTGCTCTGAGAAGGGGAAAACCCACCTGGGATATGAGTGAATTTTGAGCTGTTCAAATATTGTTGATCTTGCTGGATTCCAACTTTTGACAGCTGCTAAATATGGCACCTGAGAAAATAGCTTCGATTTTGTAATTTGGGAAAGGGAAGGGAAAATTCATTAGGGTTAAATGCACAGAAGAGGCACAAGGGTCTTTCCTGTATAAGCGCAGGGGCTTTTAGCTGTGACTCATTGAGTCCTGGTACATGGAGAGTAGATCCGGGGTCCTGCAAGGATGAAAAAGACACGTTTCCTCCCCTCCGAGCTTGGGCACGAACAATGACAAGCTTACGGCAAAGCCTGTTAGGAAGTCGCCTCTATGCAATATCCCCCTCTACTGGATTCTTGCATGGAAAACAGTATCCCAACAGCGTCTGTTGCCCGAGAATCTTTTCTGAGCTTTTTCTCTACGTTAAAACACATTTTGGAGTTGGCCGAGGTGATTTTCCCTAGCCTTTCCACTACTCCCTTGATTAAGATGAAAAATTCTCTAAATGCACACACACGCCCAAGAAAGATAAGACATATCCAAGAAGGATGAATGAAATGATGATGGGGGCAGCATGGAATTCTAGGACCTCAGAAGACTGAGTTGTTTCTCTAGTGGGGAATCGAGGGCCAGAGAGGGGAGCCTTGCTGACGGCACACAGCTGTAAGAGGTGACACTGGCACTGGAACCCTCCTTCCCCTGACTCCCCCTTTAGTGCTCCTTCTCCTGTGACAGAGTGACATAAATATTCAGAATCACTGAATCCTAAGAGTGGCTCCTGGTCATGGAAATCATAGGGCTTCTCTAGGGAGGAGGCAATCCTTTAGACTGTTTGCTTAGCAGGGTCTCCTTTGCTGGCCAGGGTGGAGTTATCTGTGGTTCCAACTGATTCCAGAGAATGGGGATGGAAATGGTCTGGCCTGAGGCCCTTGGTGACCCATAAATCATAAGTCCAGGCAGAGGCTGGGTGCCGTGAGAAGCACCCCCATGTCCTGCCCCATCACAGGGCCACACTCTTTCCTGTTAGAGTCTTCCCAGTAGAACTTTCTGCAGTGATAGACATGATCCACATCTGCTCTATCCAATAAGGTAGCCATTCGTCACACGTGACTAGTGTAACTGAGGAACTGAATTTTAAATTTTATTTAATTGTAATTAATTTAAATTTAAATAGTCACATATATCTATTGGCTCCCTGTTGGACAGCACAACTCTAGAAGGGCCTGTTGACATGGGTACATTACCTGGCCAACAAGATAGTAGGTCCCTTATCAGGTGCCACTGGATAAGTAGCAGGGCTGTGTGGAGGGCACAGTGCCCAGGACGCAGCAGAGCAGCTCGTGCAAGCGGCACTGGAGCAGGAGGGAAAACTCCAGGGTTGGAATCTTGCTGCTGCCCTGGAGTAGCCACATGGGTTTGGGAAAGACTGACCTCCTGGGACCCTGTGTCCTCACCTGTGAAATGGGAAGGTTGCTTGGTTCCCTGCATTTTTGCCACAAGGGAGCCCTTTTATGATTTTTCCCCAGGGACTCTTTTAGACCAAAAAAAAAAAAAAAAAAGTCTGCTTATGCCACAAGCAGCATTTATTAACAAAATAATTTACTGACATTTGAAATTACTAACTGCTAACCAGAACTTCCATCAACACCAGCTAACCAAAGTGATCACATTTAGTTGGTATAAGTTCATCCCAAAGCAAAGACACCTGAGGCATGATCAGCCAGCCCAGTTTCACCTGAGCCACACTCACATGCATTAGGAATGGCTTTAAAAAATATGGCGAATACCTCTAGGACCCTGATTATTGCCTGCTAGGACATTTAGGGGGCTTAGGGACCCAGGTTAGAATCCGGATGAGATGATCTCTAAGTCCCATCTGGGGCAAGTTCCGAGTCCAAGGAGGTTTTGCTGGGAGGATCTGTTCAGGGTTGGGCAAGCTGGTACAGCACTTTTGGGGGAATCTGGGTCTCGTTGGGGAGAGGGTGCTGACATGCAGATGGGCCGCCGTGCAGGAGGATCTCCCCCGATCTACCCTTTTTGCTTAGGGCACTGCTTGGGGGCTGCTGGGGGTGTTAGATCCATCCAGGGCATAGCTTGTGTCCAGACAGGGCAGATGCCAGCTGCCAGCCATCAGACCAGGCTTCCCTCCCTTCCCCCAGCCACCACTCCCACCAGCAGGGAACAGAGCATGAGGCAAAGGGCCATTTGCTTCCCAGCATGTGACCCTCCAAGGCTCATGGAGGTGCCGCAAAGAGGGTGCTAGGCGGAAACTGAGAGCAATGAGGCAGAACCTGAGAAAAAATTGCACAGGAGGCTGTAAGGAGGCTCTTTCTCCCCTCTGAGGGTCTTTGAGAGTGGACCGGTCTCTTTGAAGGATGAACTTCCAGGTTGAGCTAACATCTGTGCAGTACCTCTGTGTGCCCTCATCCCTCTTACCTCATGGGACTCACACAGCGGTTCTCTAGGATGCAGGAGACATTAGTGCACCCTACAGGCAAGAAAGGAAAGGACCTGGGAGGCCAAGGGCCAGCTTGAGGTTATTTAGTTTGCAGATGGCAGCTCTGGGATTCACACCCAGGACAGCCAAGGATCTGAACCCAGGAATACGCCCTGACCCTGTGATATGCTGCCTCTGGTGAGAGAACCCGAGCTGTGATGACCTGCTTGCTCTTACTTGTATTATTAATACCTGGTACCCTTTTGGCAAGGGACAGCCCCCTTTAGCTCAACACCAAGAACCACCTCCTTGGTTCTCACGCTATGTGTCCTTCACCTATTGCTACTGCTTTATATGTATGAGTTCTGATTCTGCAAAGATCTTTCTCACACTATTAAATTTTATTCTACCAGGAATCCTCATAGGTAGGTGGAGACAACTTCCTCACTCCCACTTTACAAATGCGTAAACTGAGGCCCAGGGAGTTACATGACTCTGTCATTGACTTCAGGGTTGGATTGGCTAAATAAAAGAGAACTTTTCTGGTACATTTGCCCTTTTGACCTCTAGGACCGAAGTATCCATCCTACAATGTCAGTACCTTCTGACACTTCGTGTCGGTGATGGAGATAAAGAAGAGGTTTTTATTCAGTCTAGTTCTGATAAGGAATCAGCACTTCTAATCTCAGCAATTTTTGTAATGCTGACAGAGGTTTTGTCGTCTTTAGATGGTTCAAAAGTCTTGTGAGAACAGGATTTTCTCAATGTTTGTGCATGTCCGTGGGGTGTTTGAGCTATTTCATTCTTTGAGGGACCTCAGGGAGGTGAGAGAGGTGGTCTGTCAAGGCCAGGTGCAAGCTCTTTCATAGGCTGCATTAGTCACATCAGCTAAGAAGCATGGAGGTGTTTTCGAAAGCAGAGCACCCTAGGTCAGCACGGGGACTTCAGTGACAATTATCTGTCTTGTCTGATCAGGCTGGGGCCTGGCTGAGCCTGGCCCACAGGGCTGCTTTGTGTGTATATACTTACTCATTTTTAAATAAACATTAACTGAGCATCTACTATTTGTCAAACATTATCTTATGCACTTGCACCGTCATTATCCCTTTGAATAAGGCTCATGTTTAATTTGGGTTTTGTTTGGGGAGAGTACCTGAGCATCTGGAACAAGATTAAAATAATCACAGCCCTCTCTCCTTTCCCTTCATAACCCTTCAGAATTTATTTCCCAGGAGATGGTGTTCCGTTGTTTGGTTTTGCGATTTATGATGATGGAGGATTTTTTTCTCTTACATTAATGCTTGCCAAGGAGGTGTGTTCGGTGGAGGGTATACATCAGGCTGCAATGAGAGTCTGCGGTGAGGGCCGCTTAACCAGGGGGACGGGCCTGAACATTAATAAACTGAGATCATAGAGGAACAGGGGGTGGGGAGCCCAGGGCTTTTGTTGGAAAGATATTAATAGGGATAATGCTTACATTCTTAGCTGAAGAAACTATTTGATCTCCTGAGCATAGCTCTGATGTCTCTTATGATATGTATTAAATGTAAAACCCCCCTCCACTCCGAAAGTCATTTGTCAAATCAAGCGGTCGGAAGTTTCTCTCCAGAGTCTGGAGCCTCAGAGAGAAAGACAAGCGTGGCTGGTCCATCAGCAGCTGCGTGAGAAGGGCTAAGTGGGCTGGGAGAGGCTCCGTGGGATGGGGACTTCCTCAGCCAGTCAGTGTTGGCATGTGGTCTGCTGGGGTCTGAACTCCATGGTTTTGGTGGGCAAACATGGGGGATGGGAACCCGGACACTAATGAGGTGCTTATTATGTGCCAGGCACAGAGTGAGGCACTTTTAAATTTACTTTCTAATCTCATCTGGGCAATGATCCGATCAACCAGGATGCACGACCCCGCTTTAAGGGTGGGGTGGGGTTGGGGGGACACAGGCAAGGAAGGGGTGAGAGAAGCCTCAGGCTGCCCCAGGGCCCACGCTAACCTGTGTTCAGACAGAGAAAACAGAGGATTATGCACTGTAATGGGGGGAGGGGAGTGCTTCTAAAAGGCATTCTGGTCAAAACTGTCTTCCCCATTGCATGAAAATTCCAAACAACCAAGCCGCTAGTGAATCCGATTTTAAGCATGAGCCATGGACTCCAGGAGCCCCCTGTTAAAATGTCCTTAGGGACATTGCCTGTGAGAGAAGGAAGGTCCCTCGGTATCAGCATGTGTTCATTTCGGAGGCTGATGGGAAACTTGGGGGTTGGTTCAGGGCAAAGGGATGGGCATCCAGCCTTTCACACAGATAGAGCTCACCTCCCCTCCTTAGCAGCCAGGCAGCGGCGCAGGCAAAGCGTCCCACCTCGAGCCTGTGAAATCTCTGTGCTGTTCTTTGCAGGTGAAGTCCAAGCAGGCGCTGACAACTGTGTGTCAGTCCTCGAGGAAGCAGAGGAGGCTGATAATTTATAGGAGGCTGGTTTGGCTGGGGCCCTTGTCTGCTTCCGGGGATGGTGCTGGCAGTCAGCAGAGAGAGGGGAAGAGAAGAAGGGGAAGAAGACCTTGCTCACCCACCCGGTGCCCACAACCAACTGGGCAGCCAAGTTACTCACAGGGAATTTTAGGAAAACCAGGCAAGAATTAAGAGAAAGCAACGAAATCATTTGGAGTCGAAGTTGGTTCTTCTAGGGAAAACAAAGGGTGAACAGTAGATAAAGTATCTGTGATCACACACAAGGTTGGAGGGTAACAATTACAGCCAGGATATCTCAAGAGCTTCTTGGGCGTTACGCGAACTGCTTTGTGTGAAATATTTGGTTTCCTCTTCAAAACTACCCTACGAAGGAGATACGACTGCTACCACATTTTACAATTGAACAAACTGGGTCCAGAGGATTTTCTAGCCCCTAGAATGAAGCAAGAAATATGACCGGTTACATGTTCACTGGGACTGTAACATCTGAACAAACCAGTAGCTTAAGAAACCATAAATATGCCTGGTATTGAGACAAGAGAAAAACATCTCTTGTGAGAGATATGGACGATCCGCTATCACAAAGTAGCACAATTTTGAAACCGATCATACTAAAGTCTGTACATCCAAATGAGTGCTGGGCTATTAAGGAAACCTACCTCCTCCACCTGCCACCCAATGCTAACAGGGTGATAACTGGAACTCCAGGAGGGAAGTGGTTCTCACTTCCAGTGAAGGAGGTACTGGTGCATAGAAGGAAAATTGTCCTCCCTGGAAATCGCGGCCGACTTTTCCAATGACACAACCACAGCTGGAGATTTGAATATCCTCAGTGGTGGCCAATGGCCATCCCGAGGAAAATGGTTTCAATTTTTGGAGGTTGATTCAGGTCCAATGAATAGAGTAAATGTTTAAACTGACCTTCTGAAGGAGAAGTGACAAGGCTGATTTTCTTGTACGGTCCATAAATCAATCCGATTCCTAGAAAGGGATTCCAAAAATATTTTGGCAGCAGCCTTGGAATAAACATATATGGTTTCTGAGATGAGAGCTTTGGGGATAGTGTTCATTGGTAGGAATAAGTTCTGATGTTTCAGTAAGTAATAAATTGTGTTATCTCGTGTGTCTTGTTTTCCCGATTAAAATATAAGATCCTGAAGGCTGGGAGGCCAGAGTGGATGCGGAGCTTAACTCTCAGGAAACCCTACGAGCTCCATCTTTAAAACATACCCACAGTAAGAACACTTCTCACGTCCCCTGCCCCTGTCTGTGCCTCCTTCCCCTCTCGTCTGCATCCCGTGGCAGCCTCCTCGCTGCTCGCCCTGCTGCCACCTTTGTCCCCCCTGTGGTCCGTTCTCTGCCCTGCAGCCATTGAGAAAGTAGGTCCCATCACATCACTCTTGTACTCAGAACCTTCCAGTGGTTCTGGTGGTCTGCAGACTAACGGCCCCCAAAGATGCCCATGGCCTAGCGCCCAGAGCCTGTGAATATGGCCAAAGGGACTTTGCACATGGGATGAAGGGTATGGGTCTCGCGATGGGAAAGTGTGCCCAATTATCTGGGTGGGCTCAACCTAGGGTGACACGTCTTAGGGACAGGAGTCCCTAGGAGCAGAGATCCTCTCTGGGCTGAGGTCAGAGGGTCAAGTCGTGGGGATGGAAGAATGGCTGAAGGGATGTGAGGTGAGGAGGACTGGACCCCTCGTCGCTGGCCTTGAAATGGAAAAGGAGCCAAGGGCCCAGAACGTGGTCGGCCGTGGAGAGCTGGAGCAGGCGAGGCGAGGGGTTCACCCCCAGAGGCTGCAGAGGGAACACAGCCCTGCTAACACTTGACTTTAGCCTGTTAGACCCATGGTAGATTTCTGACCTCCAGAACTGTACAGTACTAAATTTGTGTTGTCTGAAGCCACCACGTTTGCGCGTTTACAGCAATCTGTTACCGCAGAAATAGGAAACTGATAGAGTTTCTTACACTTAGGTTAGATGCAAAGGTTTGATCCCAGCCTGCAAGGCTCTGAGTGATCTGGCCCTGTGATCTCTCTGACCTCATCTCCTTCCACCTGCCCTCTGTTCACTGGCCCTGGCCTCGGGCCTCTGTACTTGCTGTGTCTTTGGCCCGCAATCCCTTCCCACGTGGCCCCCTCCTCCCCATCCCTCTCTGTTCAGAGCTCAGACCCTGTGGGCAGGGGCCTTTCCCCAGCGATGCACCTTCAGTGCAGACAGCACCCCCTGCTGGCTGGGGGTTTCCACACTCTCACCCCACTTGCTCTTCAAAGTGCTCACTGCCACTGACACAGGTAGACACACTCACACAAATGTTTTCATGTTTGCTGGCTTTTTTGTTTTTGTCTGCGTATTGTCTGTCATCACCCATTAGAGAGTAAGCTCTGGGAAGGCAGGAGTTTCCACCTGATTTTCCTCTCTAATACGTCATCAGTGTCCGGATGGTGCATAGCAGCTGCTCCATAAATACTTACTGAATCAGTGAAGGAAAGCTGGGCAACAAGGCATTAATTGTCATTTGCTACATAATTCCTTTGCTGCACTGATCATTGCTAGCTTTGGCTGGACATAAAATTAGCCCTCAACAATAAATTCCCCAAACAGGTGAATTTTTTGGATAAGTTTTATTCTTTTCTTTAGATTTTGATGTATACCAGCTGTTTGAATCCCAGAGATAGCATAGTATTATTACGCTGTTCTAGCAATCTGCCTGGAGGGTAATTTCTACTTATAGACACAGGACTAGAGTTCAAGCGCGGCTGCCCCTCACTGGCCTGGTGACGTCGGGCGGAGCACTCTCCCCTGCTCCTTCATTACCTCCTGGGATGAGGGCTGGGCTGGACTAGATGGTGATTCCTGGCCCTCTTCCACCTCTAAGATCTGCACACAGTGCCCGCCGATTCCGTAACTGCTTGGCTCGTTCATGGTGGTTAACCGTAAGGAGGTTCGGGCACCATTTCTCTGGGTGCCTTTGGGAGACAGATGCTCCTTTGTGCTCTGCCCTGGAAGCTGTCCAGATTCCTGAAGGTGTGGCTTCTCTCGGCATGAGAGGGCACAGGTGGAGTGTGGGTGCGTGCCAGCCGGTGGCATCGCTGGGAAAAGAAGAAGGAGAGCGTTAGGGGGGAAGCAGACAGACAAGGCAGGAAGTCTGCGGGAGGGGACAGGGATGAGAAACAGGTCGTAGCACATCAAGGTTTCTTCAACTCTTGGAGAGAAAACATTTACAATCTGACCGAAGGGTGTTCCTGGCAGGCATATCGAAGGAGGTAAGTGGCTGGGTTAGGAAGCAGGCCTGCAGCAGGGACTTTGAAGTGATTTCTTTAGGCGACAGTTTGGCCATACCCAGTAAAGTTGAAGACGTGTTTTCACTCTGACCCAGCAGTTCCGCTCTGCTGGGGACTGAATTGTGACACTCCCACCCCCCAAACCCATGTGTTGAAGCCGTACTCACCACCCATGTGATGGTGTTTGGAGATGGAGGCCTTATGGAGATAATCAGGCTGAGATTAGGTCATGTGGGTGAGATCAGCACCTTTATAAAACGAGACACCAGAGAGCTTGCTGTTTGTCCCCGTGGTGTGAGGATACAGAGAGAAGGAGGCTTTCTGCAAGCCAGCAAGAGGGCCCTCACCAGGAACCAACCATCCTGACACCTTCGTTTTGGACTTCTAGCCTCCAGGACTAGGAGGAAATAAATATCTGTTGTTTAAGCCACCTAGTCTACCGTATTTTGTTATGGAAGCCCACATTGACTAAGACATACTCCTAGCATCTACGCCCTTGAGAAACTCTCTCATGTGTGTACCACACACAATAAGAATATTTTATAGCACCATTGTTATAGCAAAAAAACAGGAACAAAGTAAATGTCCACCAATTGCAGAAGAAATATATAAATGGTGGTATATTCATACTGTGGAGTGCTATACAGCAGTAAAAATGGATAGATTCCTTCTAGCCTATCGACATGCAGGAACCTCCCAAGTAGCAGAAGAACATGTGTTGTATGAACCCATTTCTATAAGATTCACAACCATATAACAATAATATATCATTATACTTATCTATGTATATACCTAGACAGTAAAATTATTGAGAAAAAAGCAAAGTGAAAAAAACCCTGTAAAATTTAGGAAGGTGGTTACCCCGGAGAGGAGTGGAGGGAGTGAGAACCGGAGGGGCACACAGATTTTTTAAAACGTTGGCAATGGCTGCATGTTAGGCTGTGTGCTGGGGACATGGGTTCTGTTTTGTTATTCTTTATATCTTCTATATACTGTTATGAGTATTATTATGTATGTATATGAAATATTTCATCATTAGAAAAACAATTTAAGCAATGAAACAACACATCATAAAAGCACAGGTTTTGGAGGCAGGCCAGCCCAGGCTCTGCTCCAGGCTTTGCAGCTTTGTTAACTGGGGATCCGAGTATGGCTCTTCCTTCTGTGACTAACGGCACCTCCAAGTGGGATCTGAAGAGAAAACCAGAGCCCACATACAGTAGGTGCTCCGCAATGGGAAGTGAGGATGATGAAGGTGAGTGAGGAAGGCCTACAGAGCTATTAAAAATGCTTTTATTCTTCTCAAGATGATGGTAGGTGTCACACGAAGTTTCAACAGTAATAATTAACCTGCACGTGAAGCTTGTAGTCTGCAAACCCTCTGTTCCTTGGAGCTGGACACCTCTTTGAGACATGTGAGAGCCTCAAAGTTTGCAAAGTAAGTTTGCAAAGGACAAATGGACTGAGAGTGAACCTCACATCACAGCGGGAGATGTTGAACACAATGTCTTTTAGAGCCAGCAGACCTCAGGTTAGCACAGTTGCAGAGCACTGGAATGACTCAATATGAACAAGATCTATTTGGTGAACCTATGGGGAGCTCTGCACCCCACGCTTGGGACTTACATATTCTTTCCAGTGCAAATGTTTACAAAAATTGGCCGTACTTTAGGTAATAAAGAAATCAGGAACACATAGCTGATGCTTTTTTACTATAATGCAATTAAGTTAGAAACTAATAATAAAAAGATAACACACACATTTAGAACTTTTAACATCCTTCTAAATAACTTGGGAATCAAAGAAAAACAATGTAAAATCTAGCAGAGAGGTACTACTTAGGTAGCTAGTACTCTCTGCTAAGCTTTGGCTGGCCCTGGAGAACACTGCTAGGTTGGTGATGTTTGTCCTGGGACCTTGCTTTTGAGGATTCATCTCCTTCATCCAGGCTTCAAGCTGCCTGTTGTCTTTAGACCAATATATTACATGCAATGTATTTGTTGCTTTTACCTTGCTCCATGCCCCGTCCCCACCCTTCATCGCTCCCCTTTCCCATGTACAAATCTCCCAGCCGACTGTCAGGAGTGCAAGAGAGCACGTATTTGTGGAAAGCTGGCTGTGTGTACCAGGTGCTGCGATTTGTGTGTACGCATGAGTAAGACCTAGTTCTCGCCTATAAAGAGCTCCCAATTGAAAGAGAGAAAGGACTATTATTATATCCATTTTGTATATACACACATATAAGGGAATACATCGTATCCATTATATTCACACAAATCATAGGACCATGTGATGAATGTCTTTGTCGAGGTCTCCGGAAAGCCTTTGGGATGAAGAGAGGACAGCACAGAGTGTGCATCCGGCCAGTGGCGGGGATGGGGGATGCGGGAAGCCAGCACGATCAAGGTAACATTTCAGGTGGATCTCGGAGGCGGGTGTGGAGTTCTTCAGGATGATAGGAGGAGGAAGGCCAATGGGGCGGCGTGGGGAAAGAAAGACAGGTGTGAAAGAGCCCGGTTAGTCTGAGAGACACGGGGGAGCCTGGCACACAGCGTAAGGTACCAGGGTGGGTTGCTATCCCCCTGTAGGACCTAAACCACGAGAGGCCTCGAAAGCTAAGGAGTCCAAGGAATTGGAGCTGTCTTCACAGCTGAAGAGGAATTAGCAAAGATTTTTAGGCAGGGGAGCAACAGGGACGCATGTGAGCTATTTTAAAAAGCAACCGCTGGCAGCAGAGGAAGATGAACGGGGGGGAGGCGGGAGGATGGCGCAGGGCAACCGGCAAAGAGGCGGCCGCGACGTCGGGGCGAGGCGATGAAAGCATGATAAATGAGTGCTAGGATGCCGGAGACTGATACTCAATGTGTTTTCCCTCCCAGGAACTTTACTGTTTTGACAGAGGACACTGTCTTAACCCAAAGGAATGAAACTCTAAAGATGGCAATTCCTGCGATTGTGACAAGGCTGGGGAGAGCGGTTTTTGGGTAAGGCGTCTAAAGGGGCCCTTAGGGGTCCTTTACGTAGGTCCCATGTAGGTGGGGCCACTACACTGACTCTGTGCTGCTCTTGTTTGGGGTCCTGTTGCATTATAAGTTTTAGGAGAAGAGTTGTAGCTGAAACTGCGTAGAAACATAATTCAACCAGACTTGAAAAAGAAAGCTCTTTCTTCACCTAGACTGTCCAAGACTCAGGCTAAACCTTAGCCAACTGATCTTAACAGCACTCACTTTGCCCCAGCTGGTCAGTGCAATGTTGTGTTAGGTGAAAACCTGGGTGTGGGCCAGCCCAGAAGCAGGAGGCTGTTCTGCCAAATCAGTCCTGGCACAGAAACTGCTGTGGGGCTGCCGTCCAGGGTGCCACGGGGCCAGGGGGCAGAGGCTGGAGCAGGCGCTCTGGGAGGAGAGGCCCGTGCTCAGGGAAATCCCATGCCGATTCAGGTCTGGGACCAGGACTCTTGCTGAAAGAGTTTCTCCAACCCTGAGTTTCTCCAACCCTCCCATCCTGGCTACTGCTTGCGTGGCCAGAGAAAGCCTTTAGTATCCATGATGCTGCAGCTAATGAACAGAGTGGTCTTTTCTGCATTTAAAGATGATGTTAGTCTATTTCCACCCCTCAGGGCTGAGTTGGGTTCTTTCTGTGGTACTGGGGACAAGTTTCCCTGAACCATCCACATTCTCGTTTGGCCTTTCTGTTATCTACTCCCCTGCATTACTGAGACAGCTGGCGGCATTGGGCCTGGAAGGAGGGTGTGTCCGTGGCTCAAGGCTACGACCTACCTGGGCCACCCAGGATTCCCACATTGGCCTTGTGAGCGTTGCATCTTGTGCACACCTGGCTCAGCTTTCCCAGACACCTCCCCAAACTGGTGGAGGGCACCTCTTCCCCATTCCTACCTGCTTCTTTGAAGGCGTAGACAGGAACAGGACAGGTGCACCCAGAGTCAACACAGCCCAGGAATAGGGCAGGTCAGATTTCCCTGGGGTCTGGTGCCCGCATCTCAGATGCCCACCCAGGGTCCAGGCGTCGGCAGGACCAGAGTGCACAGGCAACCTGAGTGGCCATCCCCAAGCAGTCCAGCTTCTTCCTGCAGCTGTCCTGGCTCTGGCCTTAGCCTCCACTTGCAGAAATAGGCCTGTGGTCAGATAGACAGATGTGACAAGTGACAGGTGATGGATGCTCTGTGCAGGGGAAGGAGGGTCGAGGACTGGCTGCTTCTCAATCTCAGCTTCTTCCAGTTTCAGTGTGGACTGGGGCCACAGCCAGGCTCAGGTAGCGTGTTTGAAGAGGACAAACCCTCGTGGCGATACTCATTCCTCAATCCATTCGGGCTCAGAGACTAGATTCTCTCTTCCACTGCTCCTCGCCTCCCCCCAGTGAGACTTAGAGTCCTGCAGCCAGGGGGACCCTGAGGGGTCCCCTGAGTCCAGGGTCCTTTCCCTACCCTTGTCCCCTACTGAGAAGCAAGATGATTTTATGCTGACCAAATCCTGACCTCGGCTTTGGATAGGACTGAGCTTATTTTATTTACATTCCTACTAACCAAGATTTTATTGAGCTTTAGATCTTATGATTTGTATGATGAAAATAATTTCCAAAAAATCAATTTCTGAATATGAAGTTAAATTACAATAATGGATATGTTTGTATAAAAGTTTACAGGCACACAGTGAGGGGTTTGCTCCTGATCCCAAGGGCAGTGGAGAATCATTTATGTGCTCAGAATACAGGCTCAGGACCTGGTGATTTATGCACATTTTGCCATTTAATCCTCTTATCCATCCTATAGTCCCATTTTTCAGATAAGGAAACTGAGGTTTGGGGGTTAAGTGACTTGCTCTGGGTGCCATAGTTTGGAAGGACAGAAGCAGGGTTAGAATCCATGCCTATTTGGCTTCAAAACTCTTGTGTTTTCCAAGATTCCGGGTGGCCTAGGGAGCTGTCACACCCCATTGTGGCACATCTGGGTCTCGCTATTGCCGGGCTAGTCCAAAGTCCTCCAGTCCCTTTTTAGACGTAATAGTTGGTTCAGATTTTCTCAGTAGGGCATGGCCTTCCATATGCAGTCTGGCAAAATCCCACCCATCTATTTGACTGAGCTCATGTGGCCTCTCCATCATGAAACCTTCTCTGGACCTCCACTGTCCTTTCTGCAAATGCTGGCTCTGTCACCTGTGGGCCTCGAGCCCTCACTGCCTTCTACTGTTGTCCATTGTGGCTGTGCCTGGAACAGTGGGGCCTTGGCTTGGGCCATGCAACTGCCACCATGGAGGCCCACCCTTCAGGCCTCCCCTCACCTTAGGAAGTGGCGGGGGGTGGGGACTTTGCAGGATGAGGCAAGGAGAGGGCAGCCACGTGGGGAAGAGGAGAGCAGTGTCCCAGAATGGAAGGCGTGTGGCCAAGAGGTCGTGCTGGCCAGAGGCCACCAGAGTCTTAATCCTGAGACTTAAGGGAGAAGGAGGCAATTCCAGCTTCAAGGAAGTGCCACCATGGAGGGCTATTGGGTGGGAGCTGAGGTGATAGCAAAAGACGAGACCGAGGTAGGAGCCTGGCAGTACGCATTAGGCACCATTCCCGCCGGCGGCCATGCGCATGCGAGGAAAGCTTTTTGGGCAATTGTATGGTGGCGACACTTTCTTCCTGGTGTGGAGGCAGGTGGAACTAGAAGTCAGAGCCCCACGGAAGAGCTGGCCTATCCTTTTAAAAGCCCGAGGGATTTCATATCCTAGAGTAGGCCAGAGGGACACAAAAGTCTTCTGGTAAGCAGGGTTTTTAATAACTTCGCTCTCCCTTGGTTGCCACGCCCACTTGTGGGGCATCCTATCACTTCCTGCCCGCAGCTTACCTGGGAGGGACCTGCTGCCCAGAGAGGCAGGTAGAGCAACAGCGAACATACCCAGCAATAACCACGTGCCACGTGAGAGGGCTGGAGACAGTGGTGAATAAGACCGAAGTGGTTCCCTTCCTCGAGAAACACTAGCCACCTGTGTGATGTTAGCACGTTAGCATTTCTGAGCCGTAATTTATTTACCTGTAAGATTAGGAAGTTTTTATCCACCTCGAGACATCTAAAAGGTGTTCTTCTCTTTATGGGCACTTGCAACAAGGCTGGGTTACCACGTGCTTTTCAAAGGGCCAATGCTCAAGGTATGTTGGACACTTGCTGTTGCTCCTGAGGCCCCCTCCTTCTTCCTCCCGATTCTACCTGATAACAATTAGCTCGTTTTTTAATATACCCATTTTTATGTGCTGCTGTCCTAAATTCTTTATGTATATTATTTGATTGAATCT
Organism: Indri indri; assembly: GCA_004363605.1. Taxonomy (NCBI): domain Eukaryota; kingdom Metazoa; phylum Chordata; class Mammalia; order Primates; family Indriidae; genus Indri; species Indri indri. The sequence goes on from RJWJ010004477.1 coordinate 47,018, forward strand.
TTAAAACAACCCCCAATATTATTACCCTCATTTTAGTGATGATGAAACCGAGGCACAGACAAGAAACCTTTCCAAGGTCAGACAGTGAGTGAAGAGGTTGGATTTGAATTCAGGACTCTAAGGTGGTTTCGGGGTTCCTCTCTTAGAATTCTCTGCCCTGATCTGCACATGGGGCTGGGGTCACTCAATGGTGAGCGTGTGGGTTGTCGGCTGCTAGTTCATTGCAGTCCAGAGCAATCCACATGCTCGGGGTGGCTGGGTGTGGCATGACTAAATGAGGTACGAATGTGAAGCACATTTGCTGGCCACCAGTGTTGCGCAAAGGCAAGGCAGTGTGAGGGAGGCATGAGGCATCATCTTTCTTGAACAGGAATAACCTGAGGGTCAGAGGGACTAATCCTTGCTCAAGGTCAAAAGTGAGAAAAGAAGAACCAACACTTGAACCTGGGTCTCCCAACTCTTGTCTCTTCCAACTGGGCATGATTCTGGGATTCTGAACTCCAGGCTGGGCCAAAAACACCAATGCTGCTGAATGTGTGGTTTCCCCATAATGAATGCAGCTTTAGTGGCCTGGGGATGGTATAACTATTTCTCTTTTGTGTATCGGGAGTTGTAAGTGTCATGCTCCAGAAGGTAGGCCTGTGAGAATGCGGCTTTGTCCCTGTGTGCAGAACTGTGCCTGGCATGTGCCAGCCGCTCAGTTCCTGCGGGTCACTGAAACGGATTGTGTGCCGGCATCGTTTCCAGCCAATGCCTCGTCCCGTTAACCCAGGATCGCCAAACTGGTCGAAATGGCCCGGGACCTCAGAAAACATTCTTCTACATTTCACAAAACACTTTCCAAATGAGGAAACTTGGGAACACAAGCTGGCAGGGTGGTATAAAACTAAAGACAAGAGTGAAACAAAAATGCAGAGAGGAAGGAAAAATAGTCAAGAACCAAACTTTGAAAAGCTCTGATTGTATGTTCATTATTTATATTATGCACCACCTTTCCCAGGAAGGATTTAAGGTGACCCGGTGACCGGGAGGTGAAGTGGAGACATGCACAGTGTTGGTATGGCCGGAAAGGCCCGGATCGAAGATGGACAGATCCAAAGCCTCTGCCTTGTACTAGTGCTGTGACCTCGGGCCAGTTGTTTAACCTCCCTGAGCTCCAGGTTTCCCAACTATAAGGTAGAAGATTAGACACAATGTACATAAAGTGCCCATCAGAGTGGCTTCCCGGCCTCAAGTGACTGGACTCCATTATTGCTGTTATTTTACTGAAAAGGAGGAGAGCAAAGCCTCTTCACCACGCTCACATCAGCATTGTCACCGTTGCTATCATCATCATCACCTTCATCGTTGTTGTCATTAATATTTATCTCGTGCTCACGAGGTGACTATCACGGGGCCAGGAGACTCTCATGGGTCAGGTGTTATTCTAAGTTCTTTCCATGCATTAATTCATTGAGTCCTCACAAGTCCGTAAGTAGAAACACGAGGAAAGGGGAGCACTGAGAGGTCGAGTCGCCTGTCCCAGATCACATGCCTGGGAGGTGGCAGCAGGTCAGTCGGGCCGTGGCTGCCGACCTCAGCATGCACACACCCTAGATGTAACCAGGTGAGAAGACCAGCGGCCTTCCTGCTGCCTGGTGACTGGCAGAATGTACGAAAGAATTCCGTCCTGCAAAGCAACATTCAAACAAGAAGCATTACAATGAGGGCCTGGATAAAACACACCCTCAGCAAGCACCCAGGACTTTCCAACATCCTCCCCACTGCTGAACAATGGGGCACAGGGGAGTGAATTGACTTCCAGTCCACTCCTGTCTCCCATCTTTCAGTATTCTCAGGCAGGCCCGTCATCGTGTCCCAACAACCACAGACGAGATGCAGCAAACTTACCACCCTTTGGCACTGGTGCTATTGGAAATAAACACACAGAGGAAATTTCTGGTTAAAATGCATGCAATGTTTCTTTAAAATACACAAGCGCTTTCTAAGACAGCCATCTCACTTGGCAGTCCAGGGCTCAGGGCTCCAAATTAAACAAGAGTGTTAGTGAATTGAGCCAATTCATCTGCTTCGCCCCAGTGTAAATGTATACGCCAGTATGGCCGTGGGTGCCTGCGTAAAGCCGGGGAATGTTTACACGGCGAGAGTTGAGCCTGGACAGTTTGGAGTTGATCTTTCCTTCCCACTTTGCTTCGGGTGCTTGGCAGATTCTTCCCTTACTTTCTCAGAGGTGAAATTCTCCTTATAGGGCGAGCTCGCAACCCGGGGTTCTGGCTCCCCAGCTGAGGAAGCAACATGCTTATTGTGATGTCCTTTTCCTTCCTGAGGTTTTGCATCACGGCTAAAGGTGTGGACGCAAGACACCCACGGACTGAAGGAAGAACAGACAAAAGGGGGCGGACGCCAGTGTTCCTTTGAACCAAGCACAGGACTGTCCTTTAGGAAAGTGCCATCTGTGACAGAGAGATTTGAGAACAACACTTCCAATACGTGAGCAAAATGTTGCAGAGACTCATTTAACCCTCATCACCCTTTGATCTTATCACATCCCCATTTTACAGATGAGGAAGCTAAGGCTCAGAAAGATTAAACCACTGTCCTAGAGTCCCGGGGATTGCAGGGGCAGATCTGGGGTTCACACTCGGGAGTCTGGCTGCAGAGTTCATGTTCTTCGTCACCAGGTTTCCTCTCTGTTTCACTCTCTGGAGACCACGCATTCAGGATTTCAGCTTTGGGGTGTCTGCCCTAAGAGCTGACTCTGCTATGTAATAGGTGTGAACTTGGCCACGTTTCTGGATGCTTCCTGGTCTCGGTTTCCTCCTGAGGCAACTGTAAAATGGGGGTAATGTTATCCGTGTTACAATCCTGCAGGACTGCAATGAGGAACGAGCGATAGTAGAAAATGCATATGAAGGAGGTGCATAGGTTAGGAAGAGCAGTTCAGATTACATGTGCACGTGCTTTCTGATTTACAATGTGTTTTACTCATGCTTAATCTTCATGCCAACTTTTTGAGCCAGGTCTTATCAGTCCCAACTCAAATATGAGGAAACTGATATTGAAAGAGAAAAAGTGACTTCCCTGGGGTCCAGGACTTAAACCAAGGTCTTCTGCATTCAAGCCTAAGACACTAACTTCTACAGGACTCTTTCGTGTCGGGGGGCATGGACAATGCATGTCATTTGTTTTGATTGGTTTTATTTTATCTTTAAATCTCCCTGACCACGTAGCACAGTGACTTGAACATGGAAAGGGTTTGGTTGTCCTTGACTGAATGACTCATGAGGGCATGAAGAATCCACTTGATTAACCAGAAACTTGGGGAAATGCAAGCTCCGACCGAGTTTTCTGATGAGTCTAGAATCATCCTGGAACAAAAGCATTGACAATATATCTAGACCGTTCTGGTGCACTCCTTTTCCCTCAGGAAGAAAAGCGTAATGCATAAAAATGAATCCTTATCGATTACCTAAGGATCTTACAGTGTCTTCTCTTCATGGAATTACAGAATTCGGGGAACTAGAATGGATCACAAAAATCATCCGATCCAATTTTCTGCTCAATGGATAGATTCCTTCACCACGGTGACTCTCGGTTGGTGGCTGAAAACCCACGCCTACCCTCCCTCTCTGTTCCTTTTCACAGTTGAAATCAGATAAACTGGATTCAGGTACCAAACCATTTACAAGAAATTTAACCTTGAGCGAGTTCTTTAAGCATTCTATTCCTCAGTGCCTCAGTTTCCTGATTTATAAAAGAACTCTCTAATACCTTGTTTTTTTTCTTAACCACAGACCTGAGAGATTTTTCTATATCCATATACAGAGAGCTGCATAATTCCTTTAATGTGCACACACACACACACACACACACACACTTATTCAGTTTCCTATCAATTTAGGTTATTTCTTATATTTTTGCTATTGTAAACATTCTTAAAATAAACATCGTTGAACAGAAGAAAACTACCTTGTCATGGCAAATACATTAATTCATATAAAGCACTTAGACCCGTGCCTGACACATAATAAACACTCTATAAATGCTAGCCATTATTTTAATTTTTGTTAACTGATTAATTCTTATCAACTGTTGGAAGAGGTGAAATTGGAATAACTGGAAAAGAAGATAAAGTGAGAAAATGTGTAACCTATGAAGGGAATGTTTCAGTTACAATTAGGCTTTGCTTTGAGCAACAGTGTAAACAAGATAGAAGTGTATTTACACTTATGTTCAAGAAGTTTGGAAGTGGGCAGTCCAGGGCTACAATGGTACTCTATGGCATTAGAAATCCAGGTATCATTAATCTTAATTCTCTATTATGTGTAACTTCTCTATTATCAAAGACCATGTTATCTTATGGCCTCTGAATGGCAGCTGGAGTTCCAGCCATTACGTCTATATTCCAGCCAGCAGGAAGGAAAAGGCCTAGGGACATGGGCAGGAGGAAAGGGCACAACCTTGCTGTTTAAACCACTTTCAGCAAGTTACACACACCACTCTAATCCCAATGGCAAGAATTGAGTTACATGGTCACATTTAACTACAAGGGAGGTTGGTAAATATGGTCTTTCATCTGGTGTCCAGGTGCTCCACAAAAAATCAGTAATCACTGCTCCAAGAGAATCCGTGGAATTTGGAGAAAGGCAGCCCTGCAACCTTTGCTATGGTAACAGGGAGTCTCTTTGGTCCAGGCTAAGAGCTTTGGATTCTTGCCTCAGGTTTTTTCATAAGAACTACTTCCTTCTCCCCAACCCATTGCCTCCCCCAGCCTCAGGCCAGCAGGCTTGCAGCAGGGGAAGTCTCCCCACCCTCCCAGTGGAGAGGAGTGCTTTGGTTGCTCAGCCCATGGGCTGACTTGCAGTAGCCTAAGATGAGCAGTGAAGAGCTGCCTGTCATATGTGGCTTGTGGCATCAGCTCAGGTGACATGTTCAAAGATTGGCTTCATTTAATACTGAGTCAAGGTCAGACCTTGAAAATTTTAGCTGCTTTTCTTCTAGTGAAAAAATAAGACACCCCAAAACCATCCCGATAGGATTCACTAAGTCTCGTCTTCTAAACATGTAATGTGGACATTCCGGTTACTCGAAATGTCTGGAAAACCACGTTCTCATTGATTGGGGCCCATCTGTACTCATTAGAGGTCCTCTTCTTATTCCAGGTCCGATCTGATCTCTTTTTCTCCTTCCAGTAAGTGACCACTCTCTAAAGCAGTTGTGCCTGCAGCAGGAAGTCTGTCAGGATGCACGCTAATTAATTTTTGGGAATCAAAGCAACCTTGGAAGCAGTTATTCTCCCTACGAGGAGGCTCATCTCTATATCTTTCCCTCTCTCTTTGGAAAAGCCACGTCTCATGGAGTAGGGGTATTGGTCACCTGTGACTGATTTCCTCCAGCCGAGACCTCCGAGGGGACAGGATGTGACTTGGACTGAAAGATGCCCTCAGTTAGGCGAGGGAAGGACCGAGGGGGGTTCCTGCACTCACTGTGGCTGGAGAGGGGCCTTTTGTTTTTCAGAGGCACCGAGCACATTCGCACGAGGGCATCTCCTGTCTGTGGCCAAAGTGTGGCGTAGGTGGGGTTGATTTCAATAGCCTCCAGCTCCACTCCATGAGCCTCCTACTTCCTCCCGGGCTCGCCGAACCCCGGGGGTCTGGCAACTTCATGCTCTGCCCATCCTCAACACTCACAGGCTACACGGTCTCCCATTCTCCTAAACCTTTCTCAACTACCCCATTATCGGCTCCTCCAAAACCCCACAGCCCTTTTACGGGGACTGGGCCAGTAACAGATGAATAAGTCTGTACTAAACATGTTGATGTAACCAAACCGGGAGAAGAAATATGATTTGGGGTAGTAACACAAATGTTAGGACTTAAAAAAAAATCATTTAGGCTTGCTTCGAGAGTTTGGTGATTGACCCCAAGATCCCACAGTAAGGTGTGGAAATGGAGTTCAGCTCCAGAGTCCCTGCTGGTCCCCCACCCTGGCCTCAAGGGGGGTTTCAGAAAGGTAGACAGGGATGATTGGGGGCAGATGGGTCTTTCAGGGTAGGCCCTGCCCCTCCTTCCAGATGGGCTCTGCTCTTCCAGGGTGGGCTGGGGCTCAGGGGGAGGGCCTCCAGGAGGGGCTGAATGCATGGCAGTTGGGTTCATGGGCTCACAGTTGGACTTGAATCCAGCTGGGAGGAAAGTTGACCGGGAATCACAGAAGTCTGTACGTGAACCAGGTGCAAGTTTTTGTGGGAGAAATTGGAATGAGTCTGGGGCAACCTTTCTACTTCTTTCTTCTCCTCGACTCAACCTGAAAGTACGTCAAATAATGTGGTTTCAGCTCCGTTTAGCTTCTTTCAACCTGAAAGTCAAAGCTTCTCTCCAAAAGGAGGGAAACCTGCATGAACTGAAACTGCAGTAAGTTAACTCAAGCCCCTGTGAACTGAAACTGTCAAATTTCACACAGCTCCAGTTCATTTTTCTCTTCTCCCCTCCACCCCCACACCCCAAATCATATTCATTCAGGGAACAAGTCAAATTTAGATGTTTTTCCAATTGCAGGCTCACAAAACTATCCAGACACCACACTTGTATTGTCTAGTTAGAAGTCGGCTAAAAGCAGCAAGGAATTGTGCTCAGCGTATCTGCCACTGGGTTTGACTTTCTGGGCTGCTCAAAAGGATTATTGCACTTGGGGTAGAAAGCCCTCCACGCAGAGGGCTGGATGCATTCCCAGGACATCTGGCCGACTGGAAGGCCTTTCAGGGATGGCAAGAAAACATCCACTTTCCCTCCCATAAAAAGATTGAAACAACAGATTTACCCAAAGATGGCTACTCTAAGGGCTGACCCTGACGTGATTCAAGGAAGTGGCTGAGACTAACAGGGTTCATCTAGTGCTGGAAAATCCAACAGGTGCCTATGGAATGGGTTTGGAGGTTTCCAAATTTCCCACCATAGCCCCGAACGCCCACCATGGGGGTCCCACAGGGGGCCATCGACTCCAGGAAGTGAACTGAAATGAACATAGAAGGCCTGTTGATGGCATGAGCAACCCTCAGTTTCCTTTGGGTCACATGGGTAGAGAAGAATAATATTATAGGACAGAAAAGTATGCAAGGTAGAAATTCCCTTTGTCATTTGAATGGGTTTCTTAACCACAGGTTCATACCTTACTTGAATCCTCCTCTGTCAACTCAGGGACCAAGAAAAGAGGCCTGAGGGCAGAAAGGGAACCAAGTGGAAGGGGAAAGAATATTTAATTGTGCCTATTATGCAAGGCAACTTACATGTATGCCATCTCAATTCATTTTCCCAGTAGATGTTCACCAATGGCTGTTCTGAAACTCAGAGACAAGACCAAGGTCCACTGCTTAGTAAGGGTCTGAGTCGGAAATCAAAGTTATATCTCTCCGACTCTAAAATCCTCCTTCTATAGTGTCAGTGCTCTCTTTCTGAAGGAAGGAATTTTCACCTAAGACAATCTGCCCATTTTATGGCAGGGTAAGTTGAGGCCAGAAAGGTAAACAACTCACCTAAAAGCATAAGCTGTTGGGATCAGAGCAGGAGAAGATCGTGTTTCTTGACTCCTGGACCACGATTCTTTCAACTACACCACATTCTTGCAACAAGGAGAAACAAAAGGCCCTTTGCAAAGGCCAATTAAAAATATCAGAGTATGAGTATGGGGTGGAGAGGAGAGTGATTTTATTTTAGGCATTATCAGGGAGAAATTATATGTGAGCCTTCTTGCCACAAATTTTCATTATTGTAAACAGAATATTTCTTACTGCTGCAAAAACCAATCTAGGATAGGGCATGTGGGAATACTTTGTGGATAAGACTCTATACAGGTGTGAATTAAAAATACCATAGTTAAGTGATTCCAATGTGTAGCCAGAGATAAGAACCAATGCTAAAACCCAGCATGAGTCCTTTAATAACATCTTTGCCTTTAAACTCACCTTAAACTAAATAAAAGTATTTTAAAATTAACTTAATTATCTCAATTTAGACTCTGAATTAAGATCCTGGCTTTGTCGTTGGCAGAATTTTAGTAGACTGGCTGGACTGCAGCTGGGTAGATATTTCTCCTTGGCTGTGACCCATGTTACATTTAATGCAGGCATAATTCACAGTGCATTATGGTGAGAGGAGAAATTTTACTATAAGCGCCCTTCTGACCCTGAGATTTCATGATTTAACATGTGTATATGTGCATTATGTCACACACCCACATGTATTTATACATAATATATAGATACTTGCATACTGCTTAACTGAAATGATTAGAGGCTTTTCTTTATTTCTTTTTCAGAGTCAGTGATTTCCAAGAAACGCGACATTATTTCTGGGGGGAGACGTCTTGCCTCTTCCATAGCCCTGGTGAAGATCTCCCTTGAAACAATACGTCTTCTGTGAAACGCTCTCCACAGAACGTTGTGGAAATAAATCTTCCCTCTCACCACTGCAGCTGAAGTCAAACCAAGCAGAGCACAGAGGCTTTAGGAGGATTGACACTCAAAGGAAGAAGGCAGAGTGTCCTGAAAGTGGAACAGGTCGGGGGGAGGGCCTGGAATAGAATTCTCTTCTGGCATCTGCTCTGTGGCACTGCAAGGATGTGAGTCAAGGCAGCAAAGAATACAAAGCCTCCTCTTAATAAATCTTCGGCTCTCTGCCTTTCATGCTTCTTTAGTGGAGACTCATAATAGCATGAAAGGGGCCGTGGAGCTCTCCTGGTCTTAACCCCTCTGCTTTACGGGTGAGCCAGCTGGAGCCAGCCACGCGTGCTCGAGAGAGGTGACTTGTTGCAACCCACGATGAGTCAGAGGTGCGGTTCCAGGCCCGGTGAGCCTCCGGGGTGGGCCTGGCAGACGGGAACAGGATCTTCCACAGGGGGTCTCCGGGACACCTCCACACTCCCCGGGTGCTCACGTCCATCCTGCCGACGCCACTTGTTCTCGACTGCTAGGGCTGGAAATAGGGCAGAAGAGCCAGCTGGGGAGGAAGATGTCTTTTGTGAATGAAGACAAAGGTTGTAAATATCATTTATTTTATTTCATTAATTTTAAAGTTGCCTTCGGAATAGAGCCTGTCCTTAACACTCTATTAAATGTCTCCTGCTCCCGGGATGCCCTTTGTCCCCCTAGCAGGCTTTCCTTTCCTCTGTTGCCATAGCACACGTCACCTTTGTACGCATTAATTTATTTGCCTATTTATTACATTATTTCCCCCATCCTTGGGGTCGGGATCTTCTGCTCTGTTCGCAGAGGTACCCCAGGCTTGTAGCACAGATGGCACATGGTAGGTGCTTGGTCAGTATTTGTGGGTTCAGGGATGGATGAAAGCACCTGCCAGGAGGCAGGCACTTGCTAAGAGCTTTCACGTAATCCTGAACACATCCCTCCAGGCAGGTTCTATTATTATCCCCGCTTCATACTGGAAGAACCAAGGCTTAACAAATGTAACTGATTGCCAGAAGCTGTCTGAGCAGCTGCCGGGTTAGGCCCCCAAAGGTCACTGGCAAAGGCACAAAGGCAGGCAGGCAGTCGCCCTCCTGCTCCTGTTCCCGCCCCCTCTGTGGTGAAGGCCCCAGGCTTCCAGAAATTTCTTTGAAGGAGAAGCTCCCTGCACTCTGCGGTTCTGGAGGCACTCCCTGGCCTTGCTGTGGGTTCCTGCAACCTGACGTTCCAAACAGAGGCATTTGCTAATTTCCTGAAGAAAGCTCCAGGAAGTCTTGTCCTCGGGTAAAAGCTGTTCACAGTAGGTGAGAAACAGGGAAGTTTTCAGACCACCACACGCTTGGAGGTTTCATGTTCAGTGTTGTGTGGGGCTGACAAATAAACCTATCTGAGCTGGCGCTCCTTCCCTCCCGCGCCCCACCCCGCCTCGCCTCCTTCCCAGATCCATGCGAATGTTTTGGTTAACTTTATCCCCTCCTGTGTTATTGTTGTTGTACCACATATTAATGTGGGGCTTCTGTAGCCGAGAGGAGCACGGTTGAGTTACAGTAACAAGCTACAAGCTGAAGGAAAGTGCTGCGGTTTTTGGCTGGTCCAGTCCCAGATATGCAGCCTCACATCTGGACAAGAGATCATGTGACAGCTTGAAAAGCCAGGAACATATCCTGGATGCCATAAAAAATGGGTTCTGTTAAATTAAAAAGGCTTTAAATACTCGCTCAGCTGGTTTGGGGTCTTTATTTCTCTCTCTCTCTCTCTTTCTCGATTGTTCTGGAATGTGTTGTAAGATTTGTGATTGCTGAGTACTTAATTTAATATTGTGAACCCATCGGATGGCGAATTTGTTTGCATGCTTTTCTGACGTCCAGCCAGCCACTCTCCATTTTCCTAACTTAAGGCATGGCTTGTCGATTTTGAGATCAGGACTTGGTATCCTGGTAATAAACACTCTAGAATAAAAAGCGAATCTCTCCCTATTCCCCGTCACTCACTTGCCAGCTTCTCCCTCAGGTCCCCCCAGAGAAAATCTTTAAAACCCCTGGCCAAAGCATGCCTTCCTTTTATGATCTTAAGAAAGATCCTGTAGGGTAATAAGCTTTAAAATATTATTGGTGAAGAGGAATGTCATAGTTCTCTTTGGATAGAATCCAGACAGATTGGAAATAAAAGGTTTCTTGAGATGAGCAGATGTCAAACACCAAAGTATGGTCAAGACTGTGTTCCTATAACTCAGAAAAAAATATTTTCTTACGCAAATAAAACATTCTTGGGTCGCCCATTGGATGTGTCTTTCTCCCGGATTTACCAAGATTGCAGAAACCAGGATTAAACAAGGTGTCCATTCCAAAACCAAAAAATCTGTTTTCTCAAACTATCAGAGAGAGAATGACTTTGGAAGCAAACATGTGATAAAAAGACAAGATAGGAAAATAGTGCCTCGTTTCTTTTTTAAGAATAAACATTGTCAAGATTCTTATGGGGCTATAAAAAAGAAATAAAAAGAATAAACAGCCAATTAGGCAGTGGGCTCTCTCCTGGTATTTCTGTTTTCTGTTGGTGATGGTTCATATTTTAATTTAGGAAAATGTAATAGGAACCATATTGGTAAAACACCACTAGATTTGGTTTTCTAAAATATGCGAAATCATCTTATTTTAGCACATTGATTAGTGCAGGGTTTCTCTTCCCCCCTGTTATACTCTAAGCTGTCTATGAGCAGGGACATTGCGTGGCTCATTGCTGAGCCCTCGGTGCCTAGAGCAAGGTCTCACCCAACACTGCTGCCCAGCGTCACGTGGACTACCTTTGTTCATCCCTCCACTCTGCGCAGCCCCGAAGCTGACTCGCGTGAGTTGTGTCACGGGCTCCCTTGCCCTCTGGCTTCCCTTTCTGGTTCAGCCAGCAGAGGCACCAGGCGTAAATCTGCACACAGGGTGGCTGAGTCCCTCTGCAGAAACCACAGCTCCTGTGAGGCTCAGGGATGGTGACGGCTCCCGCCACCCCCCGTTTCTAGTCCCAGGGTATTGCACTGTCCTTTGTATTAGCCTCCTTGTTAACCTCCTAAAATGACTCCATTTGAAGTCACCCATTATCTATACCTTGTTGGGATCCTGACTGATAAAAGATTTATCAAATAAACAAACGAATAAGGCTTCACTGTAGCAGTCCATACTTCCAGATAACTGCAGCAAGTGGGTTCCAGAGCCATTTTTTCCCATATTGGGTCTTTAGAGATGCAGTTGTCACCATTACCTCAAGGCTTCAAGCATGTGCTGGAGTTGTTTTTCTCCAGTGAGAACAAACCTGTTCCCAACTCCACCCTTACTTGCTTTCTCTTGTGAACAATGGTATGAACAAACAAAAGCAGTTTGCTGCATTGACAAAGGTCTACTCTTGAATCACCTAGACACTCATCCATTCATTAATGGATGTCATCACCCAACAAAAATTTAACAAGCACCTACCATGTGCCATGGATTTAGGGATCTGGGGATGGGGATGTTATTTCATCTTGAATGCCAGCTAATAGATTCACAGAGCATGGCATTCCAGAGAATTCAGAAGCAGTCTGGGATTGGTGAAGAAATGTGCCAAGAACAATTAGTAACGTCTGTCATGGGTAGAGGAGTGGAAGTCGGTATGACCAATATTTACATCACCAGTATTTTTTATTCCCATGTTAGATGCTACTGGCTGAGCAAAAACAAAACAAAACAAAACAAAACAAAACAAAAACAACTAGTAACAAGATTATTTTTGTCTCCAGTTTTGCTGCTTCATGTTAGAATCGCATGCTTGCTCAAGAACTTCTGACATACAAAAATCCCCTCCCCCTTGAACACACTCAAATGAGTATTTGCTTGTACAAAAGTATCATTGATCTGACCATGCCTGCTTTCATTATTTACATTCTAGATTGTATTTTCTGGGTTTACAAAACACAAATTCAATGGGAAGTTTTAAATCTACTTTCCTGGTATGTAAAACTTAATTTAGATGAAGATTGGTTGGCTGGTTTCTTGAATCTTATTTTGAAAATTTATTTATTTATGTGTTTGTTTATTTTTTAGAGATAGGGTCTTGCTTTTTCACTCAGGCTGGAGTGCAGTGGTGCAGTCATAGGTCACTGCAACCTTGAACCTTGTCATAGCTCAAGGGTTCCTCCTACCTTAGCCTCCTGAGTGGTGGTGTCTGAAGTCCTAGCTCGCTGGCTTTTATCACTCTTGTGTAACTTGTCACACCATCAAGCAAGAGGTGGAAGGCATCCTTTCTGACAGCTTTTCTCTGCAGGCCTCTCTTCCTGAATTTTCTTAATAAAAAAAACACACACAGGAGAGTTACTGCCCATAGCCTTTTTATTCTTGATTATAGTCAATTTTGATTCTATATCTAGCTCAACTCATAAGACACTGGATTTGACATACAGCTTCCTGGGCACAGACTCCTGTGTGGTCAGGTTTCCTAATAGCCCTGGCTTGGCCCCTCATCCTCTTTCTTGAACCCTGTTTCTTTCCTACTACCTAGCTCAGCAGCCCTGGGCAAATCCCTTACCCTCCCTGGGACTTCATTTGACATGAAGGAATTAGAAAATAAGAGCTAATGTTTATTGAGCACTTACTTTGTGCCAGCCTATGTACTAAACATATTTTACTAAACGCGCACGAACTGCTTTGTATCAAGGGTCAGAAAACTGTTTCTGGAAAGAGCCAGATAGTAAATATTTTCAGCTTGGCATGTTGTAACCTCTCTGTTGTAGCTACTCAACTCTGCCATTGCAGTGCAAAAACAGCCACAGATAAAACATAAACAAACGAGTGTGGCTGTGTTCCAATTAAATTTTATTTACAAAAACAGCAAGTGGGCTCAATTTGCCCCACAGGCTGTACTGACGAATCCTCAGCTTACAATGGTTTGACTTATGACTTCTCAATTTGACAATGGTTTGAAAGATACCATTGTAGAAACCATATTTCAAATTTTATTTTATTTTTATTTTTTAAAAAATTTTTATTACTTTTTTCTTTTTTTTTAATATTCTTTTTTTTTTTTTTTTTTTAAAAAGGGTCTGCAGGGAGTGGGAGAGTGTGGTGGGAGGCCCTAGTGATCTGGGCTGCCCAGAAGGGTCAAGGCCAGGCTGAGGCGCCAGCAGGGAGCCCCGCCATCTCTGGGACAAAGCGCCCTGGCCAGCTCTCACACACACTTCAAATTTTAAATTTGATATTTTCCTGATCACAAGGGTAAACAACCTATACTGTACAGTGCACTGTATTCAGTAAATTAAATTTCATTATAAAATAGGCTTGTGTTAGATGATTTTGCCTGACTGTAGCCTAATGTAAGTGTTCTGAGCACATTTAAAGTAGGCGAGGCTAAGCTGTGACATTTCACAGGCTAGGCATATTAAATGCATTTTCGACTTACGACATTTTCAACTTACGATGAGTATATCAGAACATAACCCCATCGTTAATTGAGGAGCATCTGTAGTTTTCCATCCCTGCTTTATCCGAATTGCTCTGATTTAATTTCTGTAACAATCCCATGAGGTAGGTACTAATTAACTAGATTAAGTCACTTTGCTGAGGTCACCCTGATGGGAAGTACTAGAGCCAGGATTCAAACCCAGTCTAGTGGTTCCATTTTTAAATCACTCTTCTGAGTTTCTAAAATCACCAAACATTGACCCCTGCTCCCTGCATAGGGACCTCCTGGGACTCCCAGAAACTCAGCCTGAGTCCTACCTAGTCTTTCCTTTCCCCTCTCCCTCTCTTAAAAAGGTTACCCTTCTCAGGCATTCATTTCCTCTTAACTCACTGTCTGTCCTCCGCACTGACTTTGGCATCAACCCTAGCTCGTCCTAAATCCTCTCACATTCTAATTATTAAGTCCTCTGCCAGACTGGGGTTTCTCTCAGTCTACATACAATTGGAGTGAAGTCACCAGATGTAACCCAAGAGCTCACATTTGAACAATGCCTGCTCAATAAATATGTTGACTATCCCGTGGTTTTGAGTCAGAACCTCAGTTCCACTCTTAACTCACCATGACCCTAGGCATATCAAAATCTCTGGGTTTCTTATCTACCGAGGGCGATTTAAGAAAACCAAACCCGTAAGTCTGTTGCGAGGACTTGCCAACGAAAGCATCGTGCAGCTACAGAGTGAGTGCAGAGATGTCATGGCCGACCTCACTCCTTTGTCACACTGCTTTCCTGAGAATGTAAGAAATGGCATTGCTAACAATGGGTCTGGTTTAGTTATTCTGTGATTTGCTTCACTCCATTTTGAGGGATGGCTGTAAAAGTATTTCATGTACTGTCAGTGAGTGGTGTGTCCTTATGTCTGGTGGCCCCTTCTTCCCAGGTGGGTAAGTTGAAAGCCACCGTGACATGGCTTTGTCTCATGCTCTGGGTACAGAGCCCAGCACAGGGTGAGTGGGAGAAGCACCCGTTTCACACTTCAATCTTTGTCATCTGTGCTGGGTTAAGCTCCAGCAGAGGGTGGACCCTTGGATCCACACACTCACTGGGCCAGTATTTCCTGAGTGCCAGCTCTGTGCCAGGGACCACGCTGGGCCTGGGGAACATGGTGGTGATCACAGACCAGGTCTTGTATATTCTAGTGACACCCACAGACACTCAGCAACTCATCACCCAGGGCTGTAATCACAAGTGTTGTAAGTGCCATGAAGTGGGCAGGTGCCATGCCAGCATGTGACAAAGGAGGGTGCAGAGAGTTCAAGGAAGAACTGCCTAGAATGTGTCTTCGCCTTCCTCCATTGACCAATCCTGGCTTGTAAGAAGGAGCTGAGGACAGGAGAAGCTGGGTATTTCATGGAAATGAACCTTGAGTGCGAGGGGTTTTGAGGCAGGGGCAGGTGGGACCTTGCAGGTGATGGGAAGGAGTATTGATGTAGTATCAAAGATCATAGGAAGCTATTAAAAGTTGATAAATAAGTGACGTGATCACGGATGGGGTGAGAACATAGGGGCTCAAGAGGACAATGATCTTAAGGCTTTTGAGGTAAAAAATTGGCCCCGACCAACTTTCCCATCCTTCTTTTCCCCTGTTTCTTTCTATTTTCCAACCCTCCTCTCCAACAGGTGGGTCTTCTCTATGTCCCTGAGCCCCCAATCCACTGCCACACCTCAGACACTCCCCTGCTCCCCACAGGAAAAGTCCCTGCTCCTTGGTACAGGGAGTATTTGTTCTTTTTCTGTATCTCCAGTGCTCACACCTCACGTTTGATTAGTAAACCTGCAGAATGGGTGAAAGGTGGTTTACTTAATGGAAAATGGTCATTGATATAAAATGGAGGTCTGTACCATTTTTGCCCTCATACTTTCTAAATAAATTGGGAAAATGTATTTACCCTCTTAGATATTTTTTGCATTGATATTTGCATTAGTCAGTTTTAACTAGGTTTTGCTGCTGTAACAAACATACTTCAAATATTAGAATGACAGAGTCTCATTTCTTGCTTACCTGAGACTTTGGCTGCAGGTTGTCCGTGGCTCTGCTCCAACATGGATTCTTTTTTCCAAGATCCAGGCTGAAGGGGCACCTGCTGTTTGGGACATGCCATTCTTACGGCAGAAGAAAAGAGAGCTCTGTTGACTCTTAAAGCTTCTGTGAAGCGATAGCTCACATTCTGTGGGCCAAAGCAGGTCATATGACCAAGCCTGACCTAAGTATAGTCTCCTTACAAGGAGGGCAACAAATAAGCAGAAAAAAATACAATCTATCACAACATCTAAAAAATTTTTGTCATAAGTTTAATAGTTCCAAATGTTATAATTTCTGGCATAGAGTGTATATAGTTCAAATATTTTTTGTCATAACCTTAGAACTCATTCAGTTTGCCAAAGTGTCCAGTCATATAAAATCCCCTTGGCAAAGGCAGTTCACATGGTCAAACGAATCAGTCAGATAAGCCTTATTTTTTTGTCAGAAAGTAAAAATCTGATTAAAATTTTCAGTTCAGATATACTTGATGCATCCCTATGGTGACCGTCCATTTCAAATTCCTAGATAGACACACCATTAAAGACACACAGAGCTCTGCCATTAATTGGTTTTGGGGAAGAAGTAAGGTTCTGTCCCTTCACTAATTCTTACTAAAGACTTCATTGCTTTGCTGTCAAGGGATTCCTTCCAGGAGCAATGTGCTATTAAATTGTCCCCTTGTTTGGTATCTCAGAGGTTTTTACTCAACAAAGTCCTGCCCCAAAACAAGATCTGGGTGGGTGAGAAATATGCCCAATTTTGTTGAGCAGGAAGGACAATGGCGACTTAGCAGGGCAGTGCAGAGGCAGAATGGCTGGCCGGAGGTGCCGAGTTCGAGAATGTATATGAACACTGGGGATCTGGAAAGTGATTCTCTCAGATTAGTTACATCTGTGTACCACTCTGGAAAGTTGTGGGGTCCCCATAGGGGTACACACACCCAGTTTGAAGATTATTTCTGTAATACTGGGATGTTCTAGGTGCAGGTGAAGGTGCACCTAGAAAATGAATGGAAGGACCCCAGTGAAAAAAGGAGCTAGAAATAAGAAAGTAGTGTAACAAATGTCACATTGTGAAATGTGTACTTGTCTTCATCCCGTTTCCTGGCATACAACTCCTAAAATCCTTGGACTCTCTAAAATAATCAGTGTCTTTTTGTCTGCTAATGAGTTGCCTGGTGGCTGGGACCTCTAGCCAGCTTCAGAGTGGGTGGGGGCTGGTCACAGGGAAGACGGAGGCATGATTAGAGGGTTGGGACTTTGGGGGAGGGGAGGGGGACTGAAGGTGAACTTGATCACCAATGGCTAATGATGTAATCAATCATGTCTACGTATTGAAGCCTCTGTAAAAACTCGAAGGACAAGGTCCTGAGAGCTTTTCAGATTAGCTGAACATGTGGAGGTTTCTGGAGGGTGGCATGTCCAGAGAGGGCATGGAAGCTCCGCACCTCTTCTCTCGTACCTTGCCCTATGCGTGTCTTCGTCTGTATCCTTTGTAATATCCTTTATTAAAAAAACCAGTAAAAGTGTTTCCCTGAGTTCTGTGAGCTGCTCTAACAAATTGATCAACCCAAAGAGGGGGTCGTGGAAATCCCAGTTTATAGCCAATCAGAGAAAACTATAGGAGACAACCTATTACTTGAGATTGGTGTCTAAAGTGGAACGCAGTCTTGTGGGGCTGAGTCCTCAACCTATGAATCCGATGCTGTCTCAGGGTAGATAGTGTCAGAATTGAATCAAATGAGAGGACACCCTCCTGGTGTCCACTGCAGAACTGATTGCAAAGTTTGCCTAGAATTGTAGGATGCCAGAAGGGGAAAGGAACTTAGAGACCATGTAACATAAAATACTCTTCTTATAAAAGATAAAACTTGAGTCCAGAGACAGAAAAAAATTTGTCCAAAGTCACATAGGGCTGGAGATTTTCCACCTTATAGTCTACTATAGATGGGAGAAGTTGGGCCTCGTGTGTTGATAGTCCAGAAGAAATCCATTTATTCACATGCATAGGTGAGCAAATGCACAGATATATGTATACGGTAGTTATAGCAAATATGTTAATAGTAGATGCAGTGTACACATGCTGTTCTTTATCTCCTTTTGTTGGGTTTTTGACTGAGTAGCTCCTGTTTATCTAAGAGTGGGATATCTATGGTAATTCAGTGACTCAGCTGCCCATTCATAACCACGTGGCTGTTTAAGGTCAAGCTGGAAGGGAATGAGGGCTGCACACAGACAGTGATGCATATGTGAGTGGACTTTGTCAGTTCTGAGGCACGTACCTCTGATGGAAGCCGTAAGCAAAATATCCCTGATAGTGAAACTGTCCAACACGATCTATTCTCTCTTGGCTGAGAGTGAGAAGATGTGGGTCCCCATCCAGCCCTGCCACTGGGTTTTCTCTGGATGGCCTTGGGAAAGTCCTTTTCCCTCTCTAGGCCTCTGCTGCAGTGTCTTTAAAATGCAGAAAATACCCCATAGAGTTGTTGTGAGAGGCCAACGAGATGGTAGGCATAAAAGCATGAGGTAGATGATTAAGTACTGCAATAATATAAGGCATTTTCATTTCTATTCCTAGCTTCCCTTGCCAAGGAGAGTGGAGAGTTGTTTTTTTCTTGGTGAAAGGTGTCCTCATGCCACGCTCTTGTGTTGCCCTGCACCCCTGCCAGGGTCTCCCTCAGAGAGGCTTCTCTGACCAGTCTCTCACCACCTGAAGTGCTACCACCGGGTCCCTCTCTGTCCCCTTAGCCAGCTCTATTTTTATCTTTAGCATTTATCACCCCCTGACTGTTATGAAGTGTTCGTTTGTTGTCTTTCTCCCCCACCTGAATGTGAGATCCACAAAGGCCGGGACTTTGGCAGTTTTGCTTACTGGCCTGATTCCCAGGGCTTGGAACAAACAGTGCCTGCGCGGAGTGCGTGCACATACACATTTGCTGATTGGTGAATGAACAGGAGACCTCTTGAGGGAATTCGAGGCAGGTAGATATAGCGTCAAGTCCACCAGGAGTTGTAGCAGCAATAGGAGGAGATGGGGGTGACGTAGTGAGGGTGGAGATGGCTTGGGTGAGCCACAAATCCAGATTCTGTGGACTGGATGGATGGTTTGAATGTTCTGAGATATCTGAGCACTTTTGGTAGAATTTTACCTCCAAATGTCCAGTGATGCAAGGAGAGTTAGGCATCAACAACCTACCTGAGTGAGGTGCACTGCTGGCCTCTGTGGAGGTGTGGGTGGAGGTGGGGGCACAGCTCATTCTTAAAACATGAGCAGTGGGGGAAGATGAGGAGGAGAGCAAGAAAGGGAGGCAGGAGGGCCCTCGGCACTTCTGGGAGACCCTTCATCATCCTCAACTGTGATCCGGCTCTGCTGGATGAAGTCATGCTGTGGGACCCACTGTTTGCCCAGCCTGGGGAGCAGGTCTACTATCGGCTGCACGTGTAACCTGGAAGCTTCTGGCTTTGTGAACTGAGCAAAAAAATCCATCTACAAAGAACGTTTGGAACATCGATGGGAAGTGCGCCTGGTGCCGCCTCGGAAAATGGTGGAAGAGGCAGAGATCCCAGAGTGACCCTGCTCTGAAATGACTCTCAGTGACTGTCAGTGACACTGGCTATTGTCAAAAAGTCAGTCTCAAGTGTCTTGACTTCTGTGCTGGTACACCAGGATATTATATCACATTGTACTATGTTACATTGTGATGCGATATTTTACGTATTATATAACATCATATATGTGCATATGCATGTACACACACAAACACACACATCTGTGTGTGTGAGCAAGAGGCAAGGGAAGAGGGAGGGGAACACACTGTGTGCCAGCCTCGTGGTGCTCCCCCCAGCACTCTGATACGACAGCACACGGCTCCTCTGCACTGCTCTGCAAGGCTTCAGGTGGCCCTGATTGAGATCATCCAGGCAGCATTTAAAAAAAATGAAAGAAAACAGTTAAATGCAGCTAATCCCTGCTTCTGTCCCGGTGGCCATGGGGTGGGATGCCAGCCTCCCGGAACCCCCTCTCGTAGCTGATGTGGCTTCCCCTGGGTTTGCAGTCCACAGCGCCGGCCTGCCTGGCAGCAAGGCCGGGACCGTGTTTCTTTTCCGAGGCACACCTTGTGGCCAGGCAGTTGGGGGTCTGCCTTGGGCCAGGGCGGCTCTGGGATGGGAGGCTGTGGGGTCAGATGGCCTTTGCCTGGGCCTGCCTCTCCTAAGGGAACAGATGACACTTCCCGCATGTGTCTGAGCGTGACAGGTGGGGAGTGGTGAGACAGGAACCTGGTCCTGTTGCTCTCTGTGGACCCTGGAGGACCATGTGGAAAACAGGCTCCATCCCTGCGCTCTCCCTCCCCTTCCTCCTTTCTCAGCAGTGGGGTCTAAAGAGGCTTCCTTGGTATGGCGGTGGGATCCCTGACCTCTACAGAGTCCTCCTGCCTTTGGGCAGTGGGGCCCACCTTCGGATCTTACAAGTTTTCTGTGAAGTCCTGGGCAAGCTGCTTTTCTCCTCAGGATGCTTTGTCCTGCCAGCCAAGTCATGTTCCATTGAGGTCACAGGAGATGGATTATTTTACACAGGCATTTGCAAACGACGGCTCAAACTTGAACCACAAGTAGGTGTTGATGGCAGAAACTCACAGGCATCTGCTCCCATCCGTGTGGTACCCCCACCCCGGCATCTGCTCCCCACCTTTCCTGCTTGCAGAAACCCTTGGGTCTCCTTGGAGTTTCGGCTTTCCCTGGGGTTCAGTGGGTGCCATGACACACATGGAATCCGAGCTGGGTGTCTGGGAGCCTCAGGATGCCACGGGGCTCTACCTGCCTGGGACAGTAGGACAAAGGCTCAGGGCTGAATGGCATTTGCAGGAGCCTGTGATGCTGGAAGTCACCCATCAATTGCCAAAGTGTGTGAGAGGACCACACACCGCTGTTTTCCTCTGGAACACCCTCCCTCCTTGGCCCACCCCTACCTCATGTTAGACTCAGTGTTGTGCTACATCCAGGGGAGTTTTTCTTGGCACAATCATGGATTTGTCTCTATTTTTGACGTAGGCCACAGACCAATTGTTCTCGGACACAGCAAAAGAGAGAATGGAGTAATTGGGACCAAATCCTCCTCTCCGCCACCTGCTTCTTCATTTCCTGCCTTTCTCAAGAGTTTTAGACAGTGCCGCGGTGGCCCCTCTGCTCTCCCCTCAGCCCCACAGCCCGCCCCTCCTCCCCTCAACTCCTTCAGACACTGTGCTGCTAGATGGGGAGAATTTCAGAACAGCCCACAGTAAAGGTTGGACAACTGTGATACATTTTACTCCGAAGTTTTGGTTTTGTTTGACTCCAGTCGGCTCAGAAAAACTGCTCATTTGGACCAGGATTCCTGAGACTCCAAAGGTCCTCAGACTGTCAATGTCAGGGCTTTAAAGCACTACGGCCTCTCTCCTTCTCTGCCCCCAACTTGGCGGTCAATTATTTTGTTCACTTGCTGCCGATTTCCAAAACCCTGCGAAGTTCAGTGCATTGTCCTCAACATCACATATAAAAATCAGATCCTATTATTTTACTCCAAACCTTCAGTGCCTCCTGGCTGCTGGCAGGATGAATTTCAAAGAGTTAACCAAGCCGCTCAGTACAATTACACAGGTTGTATACTGCACAACGCTAAGGTGCACAACCACACTGAGGCCCTGTAACAAGCAAAGCATTCAAGGAGCTTCACTGCGTGTCTCCAAGCAGCTCTCCTACTCTTACGTTCCCTAATCCTGTAGAAGCACCTCCATCTTTAGCTAGTCTGGTCTCACTGCCTTTAAACACACCTTGAAATTTCTACATCTGGGCCTTTTTGCACATACTTTTCCCTTAGCGTGAGGAACACTGCTTCCTTATCTCCACCTGGTTGAGTCTTCTCAGTCCTTCAAAACCTACCATAAATTTTACCTTCTCTATGACATCTTCCCTTCCCATCCCGCTTGGAAGCCGTTGCTGTTTCTTCTGAACTTCTGTAGCACTTGGTGTCAACAGAGAAACACGCTACACGCAGCTGGAATTCTAGTTTTCTCTCCATGCACCCAATAGCTCCAACTGAATTGGGCACATTTGAAGACAAAGCCTGTGTTTAATATTTCCTGAATTGCCTACGGCACCTGACACAGTGCCTGATACACAAAGTGTGCTCAATAAATTGTTGATCTACTGGCTGGTTGGTTCAAGTTGATTTGTGAAGAACCCACTCACCCTCTCTCCCACCCCCTTGCTATTTTATTCTAGTTCCTGGAATTTCATAATAACAGAGATGGTTCCAGAAAGCTGACACAGGCCATTTCCTCCAAACAAAGCCATATTTTCATATGATATGCTGTAGACCTTTCTATAAAAGAAACCCTGTGTTTGGGTTCCATTGAATACATTCCAAATAATAATAATAGCAAAAATAAAACAATAGCCATTTATTTGATGCCTTCTAACTGTATGCACGTGGACTAAGTATTTTACATATGTTTTCTTATTTAATTCTCAGCAAACCAACAAGGTAGATATTTCCCTAGGTTTACAGATGGATAAGTGAAGGCTCAAATAAGTAAAGCCATTTGTCTCAAGTCACAGAGCCAGTTAGTGGAGGCCCCAGGAGTTGAACCGAATCCTTCTGAATCTCCAGGGTCTTAACCACTGTGCTTATAAACAAGGTTTCCCATGTCTGGTCAGCAACACATGTCAAGGACATTGTGGTGGTTAGGCATTCTGTAGGACCAGGGCAGATTCATAGCGTGTCTGCCAGAAACTAGTTAATAGGCCTTATCTTTAAAATTAAGTGATTGGACCAGGTCCCTTCCTATTCTAAGAATTTATGCAACTGCAAAAAAGTAAAGACACGGCCCTGGCTTTCAGGAATTTACACTCTTGTCAAGAAGGGAAAAGGTAAACCTTAGTAGAGAAAGAGCTGGTCAAGGTGGGCTAGGTACCAGCAGAGGGGCTGGGAAGCTGGGTGAGCTTGGACCCTCCATCAGAAGGTGCCCTTTTTTTTGAAGGACAATGAGCTTGACCTTTGCGACAGGGTCTGGGGAGGCCTGCCGGAAGAGTGGTGCAAGTCACAACCCCAGGATGTTTATCGGTCAGACCATTGCGACCCTTTGACAAGATGTTTCTTGAGCAAATTTTTTGGAATTCTGGTGGGCTCTGACCTGCAGTTTTCACTTCCAAAATAACTTGACTTTTCTAAAGTGGTAATTTCATTTTCATGATAATACTAAACCGAAGCCACATGATCTCTAATTGGAAGCAGGTCTTGGGCTGCAGAGTTGCCAAGAAGCAGTAAGAAACATGCTTATTCTACTACTTTGCTTGAGGCACTCAGCATTTTTGAATGCTTGGGCAGAAATATAGTTTTTTAAATGAAGCCAATCCCTGCGAGAGGAGGGGGTGAGGGGAGGAGAATGCAAGACGAGTTGGGGGTGGTGAGAAATGGGAGAAGGGATTTTTTTTAATCCAAAGAGAGGAAAATAATACCCTTTATTTTGGTATTTAAATTTTCCTGTTCGTCTCTGCCATCTTTTGGTATGAGTGAAATCGGGGTGTGGCCCGTATGTCTTGGGGTCGGGGTGGGAGGGCAGCTGATGTCCCTTCAACTTCCAAGCTGGTACTCTGATTTCCTTTCTCCCAGCAGAGGCGAGGGCCGGCTCCATGAGGGAAATGGGGAATTCGTCTTTTTTCTATTTTCTTTCCCACATCACTTCACTTGTTCTATTAATTGTATCCTGATGAGAGATGCATTAAACCCTCCTCCAGTGGCAGTCAGAAGATTGTTTTAATAAATCTATTTTGGAGCGAGGCAAGAAAGCAGTCTTGCCTTTTCTTTTCTTTTTTTCTTTTCTTTTCTTTCTTTCTTTTTTTTTTAAAAGAAAACAGCAGAAATTGTCCCAGGGAAGGTCTCAGAAAATACTGACACAAAGGAAATCTTTTAACGACTTTTTAAAAAAGAAACAAAACAAATCCCTTTCTGAAAACAAAAATTATATAACAGATTAAATGCATATCAGAACTTTCTGACGGAAGCCAAAGCTGTCTTTTAAGTACAGTTGGGAGCTTGGTAATCACATGGTGTTTTCTAGGACTCTTTCCTTCCTGCTGCCCTCAGTTTCCTGCACGGCACCATCTTAGACAGATTTGCTGGAGGAGGCGCCAGGTTCTGTGGCTCTGTCCCGCCCTGGCAACGAACATCCTCCCAAGTGCTGCTCTGAGCCTCTGTTGGCTGCCAGGCCGGCAGCCCCGCGGTGTCTTTCCAGGGCGGCCTGCAGCCTCTCTGTCCCCCTTCCTGCTCGGCCCTGCTATTTCCAGCATCAGGCCTTGTCTGCCAGGGCTGCCCATGGCCTGGGCTCTCCCGGAAGAATTCTTGACATGATTTTTATTCTCCTTTCCCCACTTTGCACCCAGTAGGAAAGGAAAGTCGTAAAAGGAGGTATGAAGAAGGGAGCAGGAAAAGGGCAAAGTATGGGGAAAGAGAAAGCTCTAGATCTCAGCTTTGATGGTTGCTTATTTAAAAAAAAACAAAAACAAAAACAAAAAACCACAGCACCCTGGGTTGGAAAAGGGTAGCCCAGAACTTGGGTTGAAAGAGAAAGTCTTGAGGGGGAAAATATTTAAAAATGCAACCACAGTGCCTCAAGATTGATGTGACTCAGTGACTTCCGAAAACACGGATTTCAGATAAAAATCACATTGTGTCCTTCTTGTACTCTTCACTTGATTTTTCCAAGGTGGTCGTTGACATCTTTAATTTAAACCCAGCTGCGTTACACACCCACTGTAGTTTCCAGGGAAGGCATGCAGGTGGGGAAGGTCCAGTGGGGACATTTGCTTTCTCCTGATGTCCTCGAGGACTGCTAGGTCCTGAAGCCCTAAGAAGCCAGAACATCTGGCCCATTTCAGCAGTTTATTCACAACTTCAGTCAGTCATCTGGATATTTTGTCTATGCAGTGCCAAACATCTGGGTTGACTTTTTTTTTTTTTTTTAAAAACTAGACTTACTAGATGTTTTGGCATTATGTAGACAGGAATTCAATTTTTTAATCATTATTTCTCTACTCAAATGTGATTTGTAGTAACTGGCCCTGCAGTACAATGGAGGAAAGAGATACAAAGGATTTTTTGTGTGTGTGCTTGTAGACTTTCTCAATAAGTGTGTTTGTGCAATCAGTGAAAAGTGGACAATTACTGTTTTGGGAGTATCTACACAGCCTTATATGATCAGTTTGCTTTACCTTTTTGGAGGCATCCCCACAATTCTAAATCAGTGGTTTGATTACTTAGCTCTTTCTGCTGGTAGATAAAATTACCCAAATAATACGGTATGTTGATCTTAGATGCTCCAAGTCCTTTTATAATTTTATAATGTAATTTATAATTTTATAAATTATAATTTTATATAATTTTTATAATTGTAATTTTAATGCTTTTAACAAGAGCTTAAAAACATAGGTAAGTGATTCTTGAAAATAACTTATGAGGATTGGGTTATCTGATTTTTATACTTATTCTTTCAAGTAAGATTGTAAAATCCTGAAAAGCAGATATGATTTTTAAAAAGCTTTATTTTATTTAATTGGTCAATGGCATTGTTAAGAACGGTGGTGGCAATGGTGGTGATGCAGAAGGTGTGCGTTTACATTCTCTTTTCATTTACTTAGAGTTATTTTATGCTGTTTATCTTTCTCTTGTAGGTTCTGGACTGTAAGTATCTATAAATGTAGTGAACGCTACTGAACCAGAGAGACCTTTCCTTCACTCCCAAATAGTAGGAAAAGTTGTTAACTTGCAGAATTTTTTTGTGCCATGTTGCTTCAATCTTGGGGGAGGGAGGACCTTGGTATCTGGAGAAAGAGTTTCCCTGATTCTGAATGCAGTTTCACCATTGAGTGTCTGCGCAAACCTTTAGCAAATCCCTTCTCAGTGCATGAGCTCTGATGGAAGGAGCGGGTGGCAGAGAGTGGTCTTGGTCTGGCTGGGAGATCCAAGAGGCCAGGCAGGACCTTCTCTTCCCTTAAGTCAAGCACAATAATCAAATAACAAAAAACAGATGTTAAGAGTTTGAGTACAGAGCCAGGGAGTGATCAAGAAGCAGCAACAGGTCAAAAGTGATCAAGCACTGGTCCCAGGCAAAGATATGGAATTGGAACAGTTCCAGGCTGGAACAGCTGTCCAATCTGGTTTTTATCTATATGGTATGTTGTCCTATTGGAGGCCAGGCATATTTAAATGGGACAGTGCTTCAGGTCTTCGGATTTTCCTTTGTTGACTCAGAGGTGAGTCTTTTCCTACTCTGAGACCGTGTGATCCTATGCAAGAAATGATGCTCACACATCTCATCTTGATGATTTCCTATTGGTAAAAATATCAGATATTTAGTTGTTTCTGAATCTCATTTTATCCTTGCCCTGGTGTCCGTATGACTTTTCGGGAACCAAATTGTGCCTTTCTTGAAGTAGACAATAAATAATGCTAACTAACTGACCAACAGGATGAGTAGAATTTACCTTTTAGGTAAATGAAACTGCACAGAGTGAAATTAAAAGTTCTAAGGGAGAAGACTTAGGATTCTAGGCTACCTATTTTTTGCCCCACTTTTGAAAATGATACCCCCGTTTTTGTTTCTCTCCACAGATGTGTTTTAAGGCTAAAGCGTGGCTGGCAGTGCATGTGCTAACTCTGAGGATGTACAGAAGGTCAGCGCCTTGCTCCTCCCACTACGCATTCAGCTTCTCAGAAGGGCTAACCATCGGCAATAACATGAAGTGGGGAATGTTCACCTTTGGGGACTTTTTATGCCACTGTGGCCTTCTTGTTCCCACAAGATCTTCAGTTCCTCTATGAAGAAAGTGTGTTCCCTTGTTGCTCCTCCATGATTGCCCTATGGGACACTGGTAGGCATTCAGAAGATCTGAGTGGTTGAATTTCTGCATTTTTCTCCTCAGATGTCCCATAGCTCCAAGACACTTCTTGGCTATCCCAGGCATCCCGACGTGGTAAGCACGTAGACTTATCTTCTGTGCCTTTTCTTTGCCCCCTTTGCCTTTCTTTGCCTTCCTCTGAATTATTCCTGAACAGATGAGCTGGGATCAATTTAATCAATTAATCTTTGTTACTAAGCAGGGGTGATAGTCAAAAGATTTAACAACTGTTGATAGTATGGCACAGACACCAACAAAAAGAGGATGCTGGTTGTAGAATGGGGCAGGTTTCTGGGGGACCCCTCTGTCTACTGGGCTGGGTATTAACCCTTTAGTTGGCAGATAACTGGGTAGTCCTGCAGAACCATGGGAATGGCTGGGATAGCCAGAGATGTCTTGGAACGCTTGAGCAGCTTTAGGCAGTGACTATGTACCAACTTACATACAAATACGTCAGTATTTTAACAACTTGCATAGTTGTCTTAAGGTATCATGGATTGAGTATCAACCCTTACATATGTAACTATTATTTTGGTTTTGCCTGGAGTAGGGAAGGGCAATAGTCCTTAGCCTCTGGGATTTCTTAGACTAGTAAAATTTTGCCAAAAATGTGCTAGGGTAGAAGGAGCGGGGAATGACTTACATCAGGATGTTCATTGCTTTCCTGAGCCCCAGATATTTTATGTGTAAAATAACTCCACAAATAATCAAGGAACACAAATCAAATAAAAATCATATATTTTTCACCTATTATACTGGAAAACATGTGTCAATGAAGCACTGTAGGGTAGCCTTCCTTCATTTTTGATGGGATGGATAGTAGTACCATATTTCATCAAATCTAAGTACTATCAATTTTAAAATGCCCTTTAATTTTATGTAAAAATAAGAAAGAAAAAATAAATTATGACATGCCATTAATTATAGGATGCATCTTGATTTCAAAAACCTTAAAATGGAAAAGTTAGTTGCTTATAATCAATAAAATATGGAATATTCTTTCTGAAGAGTTTTATGCAGCAAAAGCCTTGAAACAATGTTAGTAGCCTCCTTGTCCACTGTACAATGAAATAACTGATAAATATTCAAAAATTTGGGAAAATATAATCCATAACTAGAAGAAAAACAAGTAAATATAAATAAACTCAGATGACAGAGATGTTGAAATTGGCAGATGAGGATTTATTAATAAAAAATTCTATGGTAAATATGGTTAAATATTTGAAGAAAAACATGAAAATAATGAGGAAACAGATGGGAAATCCCAATAGAGAAATGAAAATTATATGTAAAAGAAGAACCAAATGAAAATTCTAGAGTTAAAAAATACAATGTCAGAAATGAAAAATTCGATAGACCAGCTTTAACAACAGATTGAGCACTGCAGAATAAAAGATCAACGAACCCGACAACAGGGAGGCAAAGTATACAAAATGGAGCACACAGAAAGAAGAAAAAAAGAACCAGAGCATCAGTGATCTGTGGGACAATATTAAGCTGTCTAGCATATGTATAATTGGAATCGTAGAAGGAAAAGATAGAAAGCATGAGACAGAAAAAGATTTGAAGAAATAAAGGTTGAGAGTTTAAAAAATTTATAAAACATATAATTTTATAGGTCCAAAAAGCTCAATGAACCTTAAGCAGAAGAAACACAAAGCTAGTCATATCATAATCAAAATGCTGAAAACCAAAAATAAAGAGAAAAATCATAAAAGAAAAAAGACTACGAACAGGGAACTGTCATGAAACTGACTGCTAAACTCTCATTAAAACAGAAGACAAAATAAA